>JAUTWN010000015.1:0-21375 GCA_033043275.1 Ruscus hypophyllum | reverse complement strand
CGCGTTATTCCCTTGACAGAATAACGCGTAGCACGAGACGAACGTATATATATATGAAATCCCAGTATAGGAAAAGAGGTCCCTATTACTAGGAAATTTGTTTAGTAATGATACTATATTACTAACCAAGAGACTTATAAAGCGTATCATTACGTTATTAGCTTAACACATGGCATTAAAAGTCTTTAATAAGGCGATTGTCAAAATATCTCCCGATCTAAAGATCTCCTCGTTCCACGTTGCTTACGTACTCTTGACATTCTGCTTTCCTTTAGGCAAACTGCTTTGACAGCTAAAGATTCTCGAGTAAAAGTACTATCACTTGGAATGCAATGTGTTAAGCAAAGCAAGTCATTATTGCTTTAACAGCAAGAATTGCAAGAAAAAGACTTTAGGTCTACTTTTCCGCTTTCAGATATTGAATAAGGCTATTGCTGCTTGCTTTTCTTTTTCTGTTGTAAACCTGAAGTACGCCGTTCTTTGACGATTGAAAACTGAGAAGAAGTCTCTGTATAGCGATCTTACGCTACTAGCCTCTCCTCTCCCTTGAGGTCGAGCCTCTCCTTCGTTACAGTTAATTAGAGCCAAGGGAGCCGTTCCTCTCCTGTAATTAGAGCCTCTCCCTAAGGTCGAGCCTCTCCTTTACAGTCGAGCCAAGGGCCTCGGTATTCTTTCTTCTTTTTCATGAGATCCCGTTTTCAAAGAAAAGGCGAGCGTACGGGAAAGCCGAAAGTCATTAATTAAAGTCAAGCGGTCAACCACCTCTCCTGGAAGTCGAGACAACTACTAAAGCACCTCGTCTTACATCGAGCGAAGACTGACGCAAGCGCCTCTCCCGGCAATTACTAAGTACGAGTAAATAGAGCCAAGCGGGAAAGAGATCTATGACCGCTTACGCTGTCTATTTCGAAGACTTTTTTTAAAATGGAATGCTGTACATCAATTACTAAATATATTATTAGGGAAAAGAGGCTTTCAACATATTTCTTTTTCTATTTTATACTACAAGTCATAGAAGTCAGATCATGCAGACGCAAGAGCTAGAGTCTGCTCAGTCTGAATCTAACCTACAAGAAATTTATTTTCGAGACATTTCATGAGACAAGTTCAGTCTGCTGCGTCTACTAGTCCCATCATCGTCGGCTAGTCACATAGCGTGGAAAAAGAACCCAGTATGGGCGATCCCCTAAGAGTTATATGTTAGACATAGAAGATGATAGACAAATTATTAAACACAAGGGTCCTGCTAAAGAATTATTCACATCTGAATTGTTTCAAAAGCTATTAGCAGATCTATCTCTAACGGGTCAGACCCCCATTATAGCTAATTTCAGAATAGTGCGGAAATGAGGTCCCTAGGTAATTAGGTCCCTATGACGCGGTCCCTCTTAAGTGTGAAAGAGGTTACGCTCACGCACTCCTCTCCCTAACGGTCGAGCCGAGCGGAAATGAGGTGCCTATTACGCGGAAATGCTCTAGCTTAATAGTAAAAGAGGGCCCTATTACTAGGAAAAGCGGAAATGCTCTAGCTGACTATCTCCGCTCTAGCTTACGCGGAAAAGAGGGCCCGCTTACTATCTCCGCTGTTTCAGTTGATTAAGCGGAAAATAGGTCCCTATTACGCGGTAATTAGGTCCCGGTGACTAGGTCCCTATTGACTAGTATCATAGTAGCTTTAGTTACTCACTCCTCTCCCGGCACGGTCGAGCAGATCTAAAGATCTCCGCGGAAATGAGGGACCGCTTAAGAGGTCCCGCTCGGAGCTCTCGCTCGGCTCGACCGTTAGGGAGAGGGAGTCTCGCTCGGATGGTATAGTCCCGAAAGGGTTCCGGGGGTGAGTCTAGTCAGTTCGGATAATTACTTGGCATGGTTCCCTTTGGGGGGACCAGGTACCCCTGAACCAATCTATGTACCTCACCTCTTTTCTTTTTAGTAGCTTTTTAGTAGATGCGGATGCGGATGCGCACCTTGGAAAGACGGATAGATCAGACCCACTACTGAGATAGACTGACAGAGAGGCTACGGTAGTGCTCCTAGAGTCTGAAGCACCATCCTCGTTTGTTTCGTTCTTAAGGCACTAGGAAAAGAGACGGAAAAAGCGCGGAATAGACCTACGTGTCGGCCAGTGCCGGGGCAGAGATAGGGACCATGAAAGCATGGAATTCAATCTAACCTTTTCGGACAATTCCTAACGCAGAAGAGGGATGCGGAGAAGCTGACAGCTCAGGCATGGCTTCAATAGCGAAAGAAGTTCTTTCTTAAAAGATTTGAATCAAGAAAGACAATGAATTTACGAGATCTTGATCCGTTCAGTGCCTTCACTTGTTAACAACAGGGACCAATTCTGTTGATTGCTTCTCTGCCCCGGCTCTAACAAACAGGTTTTTCTTTCTGTTAGATTATTATTCCCTTCTTTCGGAAACATACACCGATCTTCTTCACCGCAAGCGCCTGGGAAATCCCCCTTCGATAGACAGGTGGCAACTTTACCTCTAAGTAAGGACAGGAACGCCCGTGCCCAATCAAACACCACAATCATGAAAAGCACCTGAAACGGAGCATTTCTCTTTCTGTTTAGCTTAGATAGCACTTTTTATATTCATTTTTAGCTACTTCCGGGGGAAAGGAAAAGTCAGGAGCTGCTTCCCCAGGGGTAAATCCCCGTTGTTACGAAAGAAAGAGCAGTAAATACCCCTGCTGTTGCTGTTGCGACATAGGAGTAGGCGCTTGCGGATAATAAGAGCAAGGAGGTTGGGCTGGTAGCTCAGACAGACATCTATAAGCGGGAAGCCGGCTACGCTCAATGCGGCTAGTAGCTCTTAAACCGGAAAGAAAAGCCTTTCGTTCGTCACTATTTGACGAAAAGGATTTCACGGGCAGAAAGGCGAAGGGAAGTTCGGAAAAGCCTAGCAGACGGGACTATCAACCCCTTTCTATTCTGTTACGCTCATCTACCTCAGGTCGAGCTGCTGGAAAAAAATCAAGGCTTTTTGATTCCAACCAATCTTCGAAAATGAAGTGGCTGATGCATCTTTGCCATTCAGAAGGGTAGCTCATTATTCTCTTCCATTCAATACGTCCTTGATCGGCACATCCCTCTCTGATCACTCATATAGAAAGATAATTTGAGAACTCATAGATTAAGATCCTTTTCTCGCTAATCAAGTATAGTAGTCAAGGGACTTTTTATAGAAAGTATGGGCTAGTTGCACCCTCTTTCCCTCAGGTCGAGCCGGCGAACTTCTGGGATATCGTTGGCAAAGGGGGAAGTTCTTCTCACCCGAACTGACTGAATTCAAGACTTCATCTAGGTCGATTGAGAAAGTTCAGCAGGTTAGAAAGAATCCGTTCCATGGCGGTTTTCTTCAACTAGTGCCCCTTCTCTTGCGCGCCGTGCTCCGCTTGAAGAAGCTTAACAAGGTCTTGACGGGGGCTTGCCGAAAGAATGGCTGCTGTGGGAACTCCGGCCAAGTAGGTCAGTGAATGTCTTCCCCGATCCGTTGCTGAACCTACTGCTATTGGTTTGGTTCACTTCGCGCCTGAACCTGTCGATGAAGAAGTGGCTTTGAGCCCTTGGTATGTCTTTGGCATTGGCAAAGGACAAGGATTTGAGAATAGATCTAGCTCCTTCCTCGGTTGAGCCTTTTCGCCTCTCTCCCGGTCGGTGGTTGAGCGACTTGAAGCTTCTTCTGCTGAAACTGCTAATGTGGCTGACCTAGATGTGGCATCTCTTGCCGCCCATTAACCTAATGAATCTGTTTGGGACGCCGCAAAGTAGCGCCTCTACTTCTCCTGAAATTCAATCGGCCGGAACATAAAGATCTTCAAATTGCATATCTAAGGTAGTTTAGACCTCCGACATGATAGACTCTTCCCCCTTTAGATGCCTCCCTTCTTCTTGTCAGATCGATAGGACTAGTCTAAGGGTCCGGCCCGAAGCCGATGTTTCTTTTGTGCCAGCCTTCCTTCCCGCCAAAGCAAAAGAAAAGGCAGTTTCATTATTGTGGTATACCGCAAATCAAGAAATGAATGAGGAATTGTTATGTGCGTGCCCTCTTGGTTGAGCGCTTCGCTTCGGCCCGTTACGTGTGCTCTCTACTCTAGTACGAGAGAGCTATAGCAAGCTGGGACTACTCATTTGTGCCCGGCCCTCTCCTAAAGCTGCTTAGTAGACTGCCAATGTGCGATCGATGTCATCTGCCGAGAATTGCGATATACAGAGCTTGCTTCCGCTAGGGCTAGGCAATAGGGCTATTCCACTACTACTGGGACTACTCATTTCCAGCACAAAGCCCTCCTCCTGACTTTCGCTACTCTCAAATAAGGCTCCTCCTGACTCTCTTTGCCGATTGGATGATAGAAGCTTAACAGCGCCTATACTTCCTAACTAGAGTAAGCCTTAATATTCCCTTAGTGTGAAATGGGGAGTTATCTCAGGTTCCAACTCCGTAAGAGAAAGTGCTCGCCCGAGAATTCTCCGCCTTATTGAGCGGAAATAGATAGCTTTCCGCTATCGCTAGGCTAGGTAGGAAAAACCTCAGTAAAGATAGCACCTACGCAAGGCACAAAGCCCCTCGCTGCGCCCTAGATGCATCGAATCCGGTCTTAGCATCAACTCCTTCTTTTTGAGAAGGAAGTAAGGCGACCGGAGGGAGGAAAGTAAATTGCATTAGCATTACGACTACTAAAGCCAGGAGCCGAAAAGAGATAGATGCGCTTACTGCTTCGAAGTTACATATAAAAAAGTCATCGCATAGATCCCCAATAGCTTTTGACAGCAGACGATTCTCTATCGTAGAATCAAAGAGACGATTTGCGGCATATCGCTACTTCTTCTTCCTCAGCACATTCATAGGAAGAGAAAGATCTGTTCGTTACGCCGGTTCACTTTCATAGGAAGTTTATAAGCAAAAACAAGCCCGAGTTTAATTGCCATTACCTGTCTTTGGTACGAGGGGGATTGCCCTTCTTTCGCCTTCTCCTGCCTCTTACTATACTTGAATCCGTTTAGAATCCATGCTGTTAGCAATAAGAAGAATAGGCTGCATCCGATTCCTCAGGCGCTTGCGAAAGGGTAGAGTACTTTTTTATTTGAGAGAGCCGCCTTGGAATCAGTTCTCCTAACGGCTTTCGGCAAGGAACTTATTATATTAAAATAGTATTCCAGGCCCCTCATTAAAAAGCGCAATCACAACTGTCGAAGCGAATTCTCTACTATCGGCTATTCCAAAATTAAATTGAAGATAGGAGCGGAAAGCTGAGAGCGTCATAGGGACCTCTTTTCCTAGGAGCGCGTAAGCAGGACCCCTATTTCATGCAACAGAGGGACCGCGTCAGCGGGACAGCATTACCGCGTAAGAGGGCCCTCTTTGACTAGGAGATAGTCATAAGAACCTCTTATACACTTAAGAGGGACCGCGTCACCGGAACCTAATTGCCGTTAGGACAAAATTCCCAGGTTTCCATAAACTGTCACGCTTTCAATTGGACTCCGGCACGAATTAGTCCTTACTCTTTCGAGTAAGCAAGCGCTACGCCCCTCTTAAACTGGATAAAATAGGAGATTACTAGAACCCCCGGAAACTATGGTTTTCCTGCCCCCGCTAAAGAGCCTAAACTAAGTTCGTTAATGTCCTTCTTAGTTTACTTAAACCAATGAGAAAATAACCAATCCTGAATAAGGGCGTAGCGTCAGGCGTGTACAGACTATGGTCTCGTTAAGCGCTTTTCTTTAGATAAAACTTATCTTATGGTGAAATGTGTTGTTTCAAAGTAGCTAAGGGTCGGAGACCTGATCTTTGGTCATATAGCCGTGTGAGAAGTCTGGTACTCTATTAAGAAGCAAATGATCGCCTGTCATATGCGCTGCCCATATCCTGAGCCTGCTTAGAGGGGACTCAATAACGGAGATCTTCTTTGACACGCGGACCTAGTTTCCACCAAGCCAGATGTACCCGATTCAGTGATGACACTTACGGTACTATCCCATTTTGTTGGCTTAGGGCCTGATGCTTAGTTTGCTTCTAACTTAGTACTGATCTATTGTTATTGTCCGATTTGCTTTCTTAGTGCTGACACCTTCGTATGCCGATCTTACAATGAAGCGGCAGAAGAAGCGTATCTTTCTCGTTGTATCCGCAGTAATCTATCAGGAACTTCAGAAAAAGACTGGAAAGTCAGGAGTATTTCGTACTTTTCTAGTCTCTGACCGAACTCCCTACTCTTTTAGGTTGTATCTTGAAAGCGTCGATGTTAATGATCTCTTCTCTTGTGGCTTGACTGCTATCCTTTCACCAAAGAAAATAGTACTTCCACGGGGAAAGGCTATAAGGGAAGTTCCCCTAACAAAGCTTACTTGGATTTAGTCTTTCCATTGTGGACCTATACCATCTTTCAGTCATATTCCCGCTCCATCGTTTATAACTGATGGCAAAAGATGTATGTGCCTATCTCATGTGGTTTTGAAGATATATTAACGTCCTTGGTAAGTAAGTGCTTATGAACAAGAATTTTATTAGCCTTAAGCTCCCTCCAAAGGCTTAAGTTTCACGTAACCTTTCTTCCTATTTCGCTTCCTTTGGGGCTCTTTTTTAGCCCACCTGAAAGTGCCAGACCCGAGTGAACTAACCCCTACTAATCTAAATGGAAGTCACGCACTGGATTCCTTTTTTTTTTCAAAGAGGTTTTCCAACAGCAAGAATTTCACAACAAAACAAGTTCAAAGGTGACTATCTATCCAAAGGACTATTCATTGGGTTGACCAAAGGTCTGGCTTGATTCCCTCTTTCGTCAGGTCAATCAAAGCGTAAGGCTTCGTTGGCTCGGCTCACTGATTCATGCTACGCCCTTCCTTTCTGCGGACTTGGTCCAGGAAATAAGAGAACGCCTTTACCTCTTCGAATTGGACTACTTGTCTAGAGGCGCCTGCGTTAATCAATCGACGAAGTCATTACTTTCCGCAAGCGCCTTATGCTTTCTATCTTTATTGGTCTCTCACAGGTAGAGAAAAGCGACGTAAAAGGCTGCTTAAGTAAAGCTGCTTTGACCGCTTACGAGAGGCGCTTTAGAGTCGTAAGTTAAGTTGTAAGTTGATAGATTTAGCGTTTAGCGGTTTTTAGAAATTCCCTAAAAGAAAAGAGTTTATTAGCTAAAATAAAGCCGGTTCGGCTTCACCACTCCTGATTGCAAAACTTGCTGACTGACTCACTAGGAGGGGAAAGCGGGGGGATAGAAAAAGCAAAAAAAAAAACTACTTTATTGGCAACCAGAGATATTTGACATGGACGCTTAACAGCGCCTTTTCTTTATAAACAGAACTAGACGAGGCTTATTGCTGGTGGTCCAGGAAATTATCTTTTTTTCATTTGACTAATTTTATACTACTTGATTGAGTTACTTACTCGGGTTGATCCAGTAAAGAAGGGCTATTACAAAAGTAGAGCAGAGGCAGTATCAGCACCGAAGAAAGCAGGGATAACTCGCTGAGGATCCTCTACAAAATAGATTCGCTTTCATTGAGTAGACTGTCTGTACTGGAACTGAAAGACCAAACCCTTCTTTCCCTAAGGCAGGGAACCCCTCTTCTCTAGAGCACTACAGGATACCCTATTTTGTATCCCGCTTAGAGTTCTACCCCCAAAGCGAGAACCCTTCTTCCCTAAGGGAGCCCCTTCTCCCACGAGTGCTGAAGAAAGCAAGTATCTAATTTACGCTTAACAGCTACTTTCTTCAATGAAGAACAAACCGCTACTAGCCTTCACCTCAAAAGGTCAACAAGGACTGATCGGCTCAATCAAGGGCAAGTGAACCAACTCCTATTTCAGTACTTGGCTGCGCTTCCGCATTTGCTGTTTCGGGTATTGGAAGACCTGAATTAGGTGAAAGAAGGGCGAAGCGTGAAGAAGGGACAGTTGCATAGCCAATCATCCAAAGGAAAGGAAGAGTTGCGAAGCCAATCATCCTCCTTCTTGTCATCTGAGGGGTTCCGAAAATCATCTCGAGTTTCCTTGAGCAGTAAACTAGCCTGAGCCAGGAATAAAAGGTAATGGGCTGAGCTGTGAGGGGCGTGATATTAGACATCTACATAAATAAGGCTTTTAGAAGATAGTTGAGTTGTCGAAGCCCCGCCACGAAGGAAAACGGGAGTAGTTATGCCCAAGATCTCATCTTTCCTCGATCGATAAATGAGGCCAGGCGGTCGCCTCGCAAGCGGAGAGCGTCATAGGTCCCGCTTTTCCGCGGAGTGCGTAATAGGGACCTCTTTTACACTTAAGAGGGACCGCGTCATAGGGACCGCATTGCCGCGCCTTCTCAAAATTCAGGTCTTTCGTAAAAAATAAATGAGAGTCTTGCGTGCAGTCCCACTAGGAAGTCAAAGATAAAGTATGCCCCACAGAAAGTGGAACAAAATCATTCTATATGAGGAGCTGGTTACGAAGGAAAACCTTGGTGAGCCATAAAATACCCCGGGCTTAGTGGTGGATCAAGTCGAATCGCGGATTCCGTCCCGTCAGTGATCAAAGCAGTGGTAGGAAGCTCGATAAGTAAGCCTTTCCTCTCCTGTAAGTCGAGCCAATGGAGCATTTCCTCTACATAAGGAAAGGCTGAAAGTGAATCTAGATAGTCTATTGATTTTAAGACTAAATGCAAGTGCCTTTTTTTACTGGGCGGGCTACTCTTCTTTGACGCGCAGATGCATTATCTAGGAGGAAATACTTAGCTTAATCCAAAATTAAATACATCTTTTATCAGTCGATTGAGCCCTGTGAATAAAGAAAAGTTCGGGCTGCTAGCGAGGACACATAAGTTCGCTTGAAGAGGTCCTGCTGCGCCCTCTCTTTTCCTCTTGATGAAGAACTTCCGTTTTCGCTGCCTAAAGCGCCTCTCCTTTTAGTCGAGCCAATGGAGCATTGCCTATGGTCGGTCAAGTCCAAGCTACTCCTTCTTTGATTGCTCCGATTGAAGAAGCACCTACCTGACATGAGACCAAGACTTTGAACCAGTACCAGTCTGGTTCATCGCCTGCTCCTGAAGGTTAAGTGGGATCATCAAAAGAAGGGCTGGCCCCCAATATTCTGACTTTCTTTGGCTCGAGTCGCTGAAATGACGTAATAGGGATAGGGCTTTGGGCTCTTTTTTTTTTTAATAGAAAATTGGGGGCAGGGCAATCGCTTCTAGCCTCTCCTTTTAGTCGAGCCTATTACTAGCCTCATATAAGAGCATATGAGCAAACTAAGACTTACCTCGACCCCACGTACTGATCGTGAACTTCCCTATCGGCTTTCTCTGACGCCGATCCCGGTAAGCTTGACTTTACAGTTTAGCCTTTCCCTAGCCGAACCTCGTTCCACGTTGCTGCTGCTTACCGCTGTGCGCCTCTCTTGCCACGTTGCGCCTCAAGGAAAACCGCTTGCTACGCCCTTCTTCGCCGGCTTCCCTCGACGCAAGCGCCTCTCGTCTACGGCCGCTTACGCGCCTCTCCCTTCGGTCGAGCCAATGGTGCATTGCCTTGACGGAAGTCTTAGTTCGCTCTTAGTTAAGGAGAGGTTCGATATTACTATTATTGTCAGCCGCTTAGCGCCTTGAGTTGTCGGTTTTGTACTTAGGGTGTAAGTTTTTCAACACCCCACCTACTGACTTTTCCAGCCAGAAAGGGGACTAGTCTATTAGTTAGCCAGTCAAGGTGTCAAACGAGCAAAGCAAGGGCTAGGTCAAGGTCAAAGAGAAAAAGGGTAAAGGGTTCTTTCTCGTAAAGCACTCTTGCTATCATTCCTCGCCTTACTACCAAGCGTAATAGCTAAAGAGCTAAGAGTGCTAGTGTGATTCCGTATAACAAGAGTGTCATTCCGTCTAGCGATAGTGGGCCAGTAGTACCCGTATGTATCTATTGTACCAGTAGTTGCGATTTTCATGAATAATTTAATCGAGTATTGACTATGCATTTCCAGTTCTTTTCTTTCTCCCTTTACGCGAGTTGAAGTTTAAGTTGAAGATTTCCTTCCCTTCCTGCTGAACTCTCTCTTAGTTCCCCGCCAGCTAATGCTAAAAGGCAGTCCTAATCTACTTCTTTTTCTCTTCCAGCTAGTTCCGGTTCTCTTGATTGAAGATGGGTTGATATGGGTTCATGCGAGCTCCTAGTCATTTCAAGGTACCTTGGATGTTTTGGGGTCAGAGCTAACAGCTATGGAATTCCCGGGGCTGGTAGCAGTCTCAATTCTCGTATGCTTAACACGTGGTGGAGCTAAGGATTTCATACCTTCTTTCGCAAGCGCCTTTCCAGCCTTCGATCGAGTGGTAGTTCCTTGCGAGCCAGTTTCTTTCCCAACACGTGTTGATACCGTCCAAGCCTTTTCTTTATATCATCACGTAACGAATATGGTCGTTCGATAAGTGAAATCCTTCACATTTGTCGTAATGGTAGGCCCTCTATTGGGAGACTAGGCCTGCCAATAGAATCTTTCTTACTTTACGCAAGCGCCTGCCCCTGGTGTGCCTCTCGCATAACATCAGAGGCTTCCTCTAAATAAACACACGGAGTACTTCGAACCCATTCTAGAAAGTACTCCATTTATCAGCTGAAAAGGCGCCGATGTGAATTTCTCTTTCAGGGCGCCGCGAAGAACAAACCTAAAGCGCCTTTGTTTGCTCTTTCAAAGCTATAAGCTAATCCGATATTTTACTTGTTAAGGCACCTAAGAGAGCTCGCTTGGTCTCGGTTACTGCCCATATCCGCATCAGAATAAGAATCAGCATCAGCTGAAAGAGGATACCCTGAGGTTTGTTCACTGCTGGCTACAGTTTACTGCTTGCTGATCAAGTGAAACCTGTCCGCTTGGCCGGGACCTCTGCTGCTTTGGATGCTTATGCTTCCCTACTTCCGATTCCAGATCATGAATAGCCTCACTGCCCTCGCTCTCGTTCAAAGCAGGAAAGAGAATTAGGGCTATTGTTTCGCCTTGGCTGTCTCGTTTTGTTACCACTCCCGAACTCCTTTCAAAGGCATATCTTTCTTTCCGAACTGAGCACGGAACAAGCACAGACTCATACGAAGACGATGTTCAATCTCTTTGGAAAGTCGACGACTACTTCAATTGATGAACTTTCCTCATCTCGAACTGCTTTACAACAAAAGGCGCTAAGCGTAAGGAAGCGATAGCTTTCCGCTATCTATTGGCTCTAGGTATAAAAAGAAGTAATAGGGAGAGGCGCTCGCGAAACGTGTAGTTTCCAGTTTCCCTGCACTTAAGTATGAGTTAGCTGCTTTCGCTCGCCACACACGTGTTGAGCTAGAAAGCATGGGGCTCATTCCTACTGGATTTCTCTGGGAGAGCAGGGTTCGCTTTGCTCTTTACAGAGAATCTCCCAGTATGCTAAACAGTGACATCTCTCGTTACATCGAGAATGTGCATCCCGTTATGGATGATGCAGCTTCTCGGTTTGGCGAAGTGTTCTGTAGCAGAGTCGCCGCCACACCTGCCGGGGCGGGTAAGCTACGACTGTTCATCATAGGTAACTATGTGAAGCAGAGGCTGTTGAAGCGACTGGGCGATGTCAGTTTTGCGTCGCTTAGATGGTGATGGTACTTACAATCAAACGCTACGCGCCTAGAGCGGTTGGTCGGCTTTCAAAATTGATATGAAATCCGCCACTGATAGATGGCCACGTGTGCTCATCTATCAGATGATCGCTCTATTGTTTGATGTGTATACCGCTTCATCGGTGGTTAACTCGTCACTGGGGCTCAGTCATGTATTGACTGGTCCTCCTTTAGTTAAGAGGTACCACCGGTTACCATTTAGTGTTGGTCAGCCGTTAGGTTACTACGCTTCTTGGCCCCTGTTCTCCCTGTCGCATCACATGGTGGTGTGGCTGGCAGCAGAACGGGTTTATCCCGGCAGCGGGAAGTTTAAGGCTGGTGACGATGTTGTCATTGCGGATAGTAGGGTCGCGAAGGAGTACCAGGAGAGACTCTCTAAGTTAGAGGTCAAGATTTCAACTTCGAAATCGTTGATCTGCGTTTGAGTTCGCCAAAAGGTTCCGCATTAGAGTAGAGAAGGCCGGGTTGATATAACACCTATATCAGCTAAGGCTCTTCTCCAGTGCAGAACAACCGCAAGCGCCTCGCCTCCATTCGTAACACGTATAATGTTATTAGTCTAAATCCGATGTTGCGACTTGGAGGTGCGGGTTCTTTATAGGGTCTTGGCTCGCTCAACTAACCAGCGCTCTAAGCGCTGGCAGCGTCTCCAGTTATATCTTTCTAAACCTAGCCTCTTCACTCCGCTATCTTTCGAGTGGTGGTTAATGGACTTTAAAGGTCCGTTGAACCCCTACTTGAAAGGGAGAATAGCGGAGTACCTCAGAGTTGTTGTACAGCCTAAGGAGTGACGGTTACCTCCTATCGGTTATGAAGCTGAATTCCTTGAGTACACGCTGTTCCGGGGTTGGATGCAGCAGTGGCTCAAGTGGGTTCAGTGGTACGCTGAGGTTGCCTTAGACTATAATACCCCGCTTCCTGATCTGCTTGAGTACCCTGTCGTAGAATGTCATTGGAAGCGCCGAAACACTGACAATGAATTTGTCCGTTTCGGCCTACTTTGGCGTTTATACGATAAAGTACATCAAGAAGCTTCTAATTGCAAGGTGTTTGCAATAGAAGGGTCCAGGTCAGAATTTGCAGGTAGTTAGTCGCCTTCTCTGTAGGAAAAGACCTTAGGCGCCACTGCTTCCACAGCAAATTGTTCAATACGTTCATAGTAAAGTAAACAGGACGCACTAGCGCCTGCAATACAAAGACTAACCATGGAGGTCACTGAAGCTGCTGAATCGACCTCTGAGAAGGAAGAAGAACAAGTTGCGGTTGAGGGATGTAAGCTTGGCTCGACCATAAGGTTGAGGAACAAGCTGTCGTGGCTTAACCTGTCAAGTTACACGATCTTTCTGTTTTGATTAGGCTTTATTCCCGAGCGCTCTTTTTAAATGTACCCTCGTCCCTTCGAGAGAAAGATTGCTAGCCGGCTCGAAATATTTGATCTTAGGTGCATTTCCCTCTGGAATATTACTGTTTGGGTACGACCGGACAACTACCGATATCTAAAAATATCCTTTCTTATAATGTTGTTGTTAAATATATATCTATCTATATCGTAAACTATCGGATCGGGTATTACTTAGATGTGAAACTTGCAGACCTCATTGTGATATTGATCTTACGGGGGGAACGAAATCAAAGAATATATAGACTTGTAGAGACCCTCTATGTAGTTGTCTATCTAGGGCGATCGATCTACATCTTTCTCCATAGTCCTGGGGCAGTGTCTCGATCTCCTACGTGCGAAATCAGAGGAATATGTTTTTATCCTATGGATTGGTCTAATTCCACGCCTTATGACGAAAGGGAGAGTTTTGTTGGCTGACGTCTGACGGGTGGTGTACTTTTTACTCTTCTTCCCCGTTCTCCTGCCTCTCTTACGGCTTCGGTATTAGTGATTTGACGATTGAAAACTGAGAAGAAGTCTCTGTATAGCGATCTTACTAAAGCGCCTTGTCTTTTGAGCAAATAAGAGCTCGCCTTATATAATCTCCAACAGGATAGGAATGAAAGTTCGGTGGTTGGGAAAGGAGGTACGGGAAACGTCAGTATGATATTATATATAATATTATAATTTCGAAAGAAGGATACCACTTCCAAACTATCCCACTTCCCTTGACTTCACTTGACAGACCGCAAGCCCCTGCTTTTTCAGGGGGTAGAGAAAATACCTCGAGTCTCTGGGACTAAGGCTATTCCTTACCTAAAAAGAGAAGGGTAAGAAGCAATTCCTAAAGAAAAGTCATTCTAGTTCTTTATATAATACTCTCCTCCCTCTCTTCGTTCGGTTCGTATTGCTTGTTCTGACTGCTTTTACTTCGTTCGTGGGGGATGGCTATTCCTGTTCTCCGTGCAGCAGCTATTCATTCTACTCGGGAAAGGGCTTTTCACCGTGATAGTTCTCAGTCGGCGAAGCCTCACATCCGTTGCGCTCTGACTTACTTGACGAAGCAACAAAGTTACGATCTTCCAAGACGCTATTCCAGTTTATCGATTTCTCGTCTTCGTAGCTTTATCGTCTGATGTTGTGATTCTTCTATAGCCTCCGGCTAGTGAACACAGGGACCGAAGGGGGCGAGGGCCTTCTGCTCTCTCTCACCATCTAGGTACCCGTATATAGTAGGATTGAAAAAGTGGTTTAATGGCTAACAGGTTCGTTTCTAAAGCCTTGTTATGGGCTTCGTTGCGTTCCGTGATGAATAACCATTGAAAAGTGTCTTCAAACCACTTCCTTTGAAAGAAGTGATTCTAGGCCTGCTTTACCAACTCTTTCAGTCTGCTTTCTACTTTCAAGAGTACAGATCTCTTTCTTTTTAGTTCTGATTTCTGTCTTGAAAGCTTAGTGCAGTTAATCTACTATAAAAGGATTTGGTACCCAGTGTGGAGCCGATGTCGCTTGTATGGCGTGCAGGGCTTTGAACTCCTGCGGGGACAGTCCCAGATGTGCTAGCGCTTCCACACCCGCTGACCCCCCAATGACAGCCTTCTTGTGACCGCTTTGTTGAAGCTTGGATCGGTACCTCTCCTGTAATTCACAGCACAGGAACTGTGGGTTTTACGTCCCGCATGCTCTTTGCCAACTCATGGGGGGAGCGGCCGCTAGGACAAGCAAGTCTCCAACCGTGTTTGGTCCCGAGGATCCCTTCAAGCAGTAACAACAAAGTGATGGCCTTTCATTCATCACTTACATCATTTCACGTCTGTATTTCTACTCGATAGTCTAATTAGAAGTATTTCTTTGAGGATAGGATGGGGTGAACGA
Organism: Ruscus hypophyllum; assembly: GCA_033043275.1. NCBI lineage: Eukaryota > Viridiplantae > Streptophyta > Magnoliopsida > Asparagales > Asparagaceae > Ruscus > Ruscus hypophyllum. Next base: position 6,523 of record JAUTWN010000015.1, on the reverse strand, counting down.
ACGTAGCGATGCCGTTATATCGGTGAGGTAGTGAGAGAACACAAGACCGGTACGCGGGAAGTTTGAATTCCTAACTCCGAAACCAGTCCCCTCAAGGGAACAGATCAGTCCGGGCACGGGCACCTGCGGTCGAGCGAAGCGACTTTTATCTGAATCTCTGTAAGCAAGCCAGCCATGAAGGGGAATCAAACTATTCAATGAAAGAGAGTCAAGCTCCTCTCCTTACAGTCGAGCCTCTCCCTAACGGTCGCTCCTCGTATTACATCGAGCCAATGGAGCATTACCTCTCCTGTAAGTCGAGCCAAGGGAGTCTTGCCTCGGATAAAAGAAGAAAGAGGCCATCCATAGGTACTCCCAACGCGTCGACCACACGTGTGAATTGAGGTAGAGTAGCTCTCCATATAGATAGGGTTCTTTCCTTTCCTTTAGCTACTCAGATGTTCAAGGATTGGAAGCAGGGGGCAAAGACCAAAGAAAGAGAGAGTGGCAGACTGAAGGAACTGTTAGAGTGAGCCTGAAAGAAGGTAGAGGATAATCTCCCAACTTCAAGCCAGGAAGCATTTTAGCAAAAACATTCCCCTCATTCAAAGAAAAGAAAGATGAAAGTTGAATAATCGCAGCCGGCTCCCTTTAACACCAACGGTAGATAGGAACCGAACTCAAAGGCTTGCATGTTAAAGATAGAACCAACGGTGGCAGAAGAGATTTGTGCAGGAGCTGGCGGAGAGCGGAAGATTCGAATCTCGATCCGGGGAGACGTTTCAACGTTAGCTCCTGTAAGCCCGAGCAAACAAAGGTTGTAGTAGGGGCTTCCGCGACACTTTGATTAGTTCAATTAACCCAGCCTCAAGGACAGAAAGGGAGGGTAGGGTTTTTCCTTGATGAACCGAAGGAGGCCTAAGCATCTTGAAAACCCATATAATTCATTGGTAAGCGTAATTGGTTGGCCCTGCCAACTATATGCAGGTCTCTCGAGCCTTCCCTATTTCTCGATCGGTTCAATGCTTAATATTTATTCCACTCAAAGCCTGAGCGTGGCTAGGGTTCTCCCCCACTTCATTAATATAGTATAGCGAGGTGTGCCACTTAATATATAGATATCTAAAGGGGGTCCGCTGGAGGGCGTCGTAGCTGGTTGACTTCTACGTTGTAGCTGGAGGGACAAAATAGCGTAACAGGCAGCAGGTGCCTCATTTCTTCAGCTGCAGGAGAGTGAGTTTAACAAGCTTGCTGCTTGCTGCCTTTCTTTCTAGAAGGTCAGGTCCATACCTGGCTGGCTAGCATAATCGCATCACCAATGCCCATAATCGCATAAAAAGGCAACTCCGGGTGTCTCATATCGTGTCATTAGGGAGGCAATTCCGCGTCCCTGCTAGAAAGAAATTCTGGGGAAAGCTCTATCTATAAGGGGGAAGTACCTCCTATAGAGTAGAGGACAGGCCCTGAAAGGTAAACCCAGTAAGGTCCTGACGATTGAGGGAATAAAAGAGTATCCAGGTCTTTCCGGTCCTGATCTTAGAAAGAGAAACCCTTCAAGAAGGTTCAGTCGGGTTCCATCTTCACGCTTCAGGTCCGCTATGCCATAGAGAAGTAAGTAAGTCCGAATCTGGAGAGGTGCCGGAAGGCCGCTCGACCGAAGGGAGAGGAAAGTGGTTCTTCACTCCGATAGGGAGTTCTTCACTCGGAGTTCAGAGCCAACAACTCTTCCTAATTCAGACCCACGAAAGGCGCGTAGCGTTTCGTTGATTTACATATAAGCAACTCCTAACAGAAAAGAAAGGCGCGTAGCGTTTCGTTGATTTACATATAAGCAACTCCTAAAGGCTAGCAGTGAAGAACCACTTTACCAGCTTACATATTACGAACCTCGCCCCAATGGCAACATGGGCAATGTCTTTCCCAACGTCATCTTCCGCTCATTGCTCGATACTACTATTAATAGGAAAGCTACTCCAGTTTTGACTCTGGATAGCTGCAGACGATAATTTCTCGTCTTCTCGTCTCCTTATCCCCCCTTTGGATCGAATTCCCTTACTTGAACCTCGCATGTAGAACATACCTGCCTAGGATCACGGCCATCTTTGGAACACCTTGACATATTCCTTTTGAATAAGCTGCTTTTGTTTGAGCCCACCCCCAAGTTATTGTGGAAGCAGACATATCCTGGGAACTACCTTCTGACGATCCTCTTCCAAGCTTCAGGCCTTAGTTTTGAGCAGTCAATTCACTTCTTTTTTCTTCCTAACGCTTGCTTTTACTGCCATCAGAAGGGACATCTGGTTCGAGATTTCCCCATTAGACTAGCCAAAATGTCCTCCTAGCCTACCTACCAGCCAACCCCTCAAACCCCTAATAAGAATGCTACCTACAAGCCGGCTAATACCAGCCAGACCCCGACCCCTAGCGTTCAGCCACAGGCCGTCTCAAAACTATTCCAGAGCCACGGTTACTTCTGTTACCTTAAAGCCCCCTCCCCCAATGTGGAAGAACATAGCAAGTAGGTAGGGAGAAGGCTGGGAAACTCAGAAAATCCGGACAAACAGAGGAAAGACTCTCTTGGCTCGATGTAATAAGAGGCATTAAGTAGTAATGGCTCGACCGATAGGGAGAGGTTAAAGCAGTAAAAAAGTCAAGGGCGGTTCTGAAAGGGAAAGTCACCCTCCAACGCACTAAGGCAATTAGCTCCTCAAGTGGTCTAGGGCTAACAGACCGCGCTCTGAAGGTCATAGGTTGTACCACTTGCCTTTATAACTCTTAGGAGGTACGGGGGCATAAAACAATCCTTTACTTATGAGCATCCACGTGGCTGGCTGGTTATAGACTTTCACTTCGTGCCTTGCCTTAGAAATGCTTCTTCCAGGTACCACTTAAGACATTCTTTGTACCATGTTACCGCCAAGGAGCCCTAATTATACGAGTCAGGAATTAGAAACCACTGCCAGAACTTGTTAGACACGGCTGCCTGGATGGTCTCGCCGAGGCAAAGAATTTTGCTACCCTTGCTTCCCCGATTCTGGATGATGATATGGCGAAGCGGATGGATGGTGGGTGGTTTATTAGCCAAGGACTTTTAGTAGCTTGTTCTTGCGGGTCCCGAGAAGGGAGTCCCTTTAGCCAATATCGTAGAACTCCGGATGGCTTTATTATGGGACATCAGAGAGCCTCATTGGGATGGATGGGACAGTCATTCCCAACTATTCAGCCAGGATTGATTACCTGTACGGAACAGACCTTTGCTTTACTCTTTCACCCACCTACCTGAACTATGATATCTTCAGCCCTAGACCAGGAATCACTTAGAAAGGAAAGTTGGAACTGCTATGAATGATCCCTTTCTTAGAAGCAGCACCGGATTGGACTGGAAAGGATAGGAAGGATGGCTTGGTTTAGCCCTGAACTTATGCCCTTCACTCTAAAACAATGGAATGGAGGAGTGTTCCCTTCCCTTATAGAAGAGATTTATGGCTACTCACTATACCTTTAGCGGGTCGGGATTAGACTAGCCAACCCTCCCTTTCTCTTAAAAACTTTTTTATCCCCTGCAAGCAAGCGCGATGAATTCCAGATAGCTTGAGGTTGTTAGCTAGAGCTAGCTACAATACAGCTACGCGGTTGGCTTACTTTCCCTACCCTTGTCTTAAGCATAACACATTGCAGTAAATCGCTTACTAGGAACTGCTCTTAGTACGAGGTATAGTAATAGCCATATCTCGGAGCAGTTCCCTTTAGGTTTTATAGTTTCTTCTTTCTTTTCCGTTGGCTCTTTTGGGTAATTTTATATAGTTGGGCTGGCCGTCCTCTCTTGTTCCTTCCGGATACTTTGATCTGCCTGATGGCTGAGATCTTTGATTAATAGATAAAAACTAGATTAAAGTCCCAGGTGGACTGGTTGTTCTACAGTAAAGACCTATTATAGACGCTTGTCTTTGGTCTTTTGATTTGTAGATCTTTCTGGTCCCCAAGCCTGCTCCTTGCTTCATCCACCGTCTAATAGACGTCGTCCCTTTGATTTTCTTTTGAAGCTCAAAGGGGGGATGTTTAGACAGGAGTTGTGAATTTGTGGTGACTGGGGTGAGGATGACTTCTTCACTCTCAGATGGCGTTTAACCAATAAGAATTTAGTCTTCGACTGGGGTGATGACTTGCTCCTCTAGCTTTCATACCTGCTCAAGTGATGCAACGTGGCATCATGGCAGGTCACACCGTCATTGGTGTGATATTGCTCTGACTTCCACACTTTCTTCAGATAGGACGCTTCTATTTGAATGAAGACCGGGTTTGACAAACCACGGCGCCACCCCATGGCTTTATCCCATTTAGGAAAGTGCAGTTGTATTTTCTGTTGACATTTGATCGGCCTTATTTTAGGTCCCATCGCTACCAACATTATACAACTGCTGGGCGGGAAGGATTTAAATGAAACCCTTCCGGTGACCAAGGCGGTAGGTGGATTATGACCAAAATACCCTTCCCCTTGTTCATACACTAGTTGTCTTTCACCAGACCTGCAATCGCGGCTATCTGCCCGTGGTGAGTTTTAGAATGAAAATAGGGGCTTACAGTTTCACTGCACTTTCGAAATAAGCAGTGAACGGATTCGTCCGTCTAGCATATAATGCTTTTCGGGACCGCTTGGCCGATTCCCCTTTCTTGAATCCTTGACCTGTTCAAGGTCCTACTTCTATCTACCTTACCAGATTTTGAGTTATATAGGGTAGGCTAGAAACAGAAGTGGATTAGGGTTGAGGGATCCACCATCTACTTCCCAGTATTTGGGTCGGAACCCTCTTCTCAAATGCTCCTCCTTGTAGGGTAACCACATGGAGTGGTCCTATGGAGAGGTGCACCTTGGCTACCCTCACTTCTGTATTTTGTATACTGTGGGGCGCCCTTTAATGAGGAAGTTGCCTTCTTGGTTGAATAAGGCAAGAATTATGGATAGAGTTTTGGGGTTATTACCTGCTTGCTCCACTATATAATTCTGTTTTCTGGAGTTACGATAACACAACTGTTCCTTGTGAGGGGTCAGGTGTAGTTCAAATGTCATTTAGTACGCTACCTGTCATAGCTCTGACAGGGTGGCGATGCCCATATCCACCAGTTCTGGTGGGTGTGGAAACCGGAAGTCTCATGTTGTTCGTCAGCACTATGGCATGATCGGATTGTACCAGTGACAAGTGTTTCGGTGGTTAGTTTGACATTAGGATCCTCTCAGCTATCTAAGTGCCACTCGTTGGAGTGTGGTACTTGCTTGACAGCTGGGATCTTTCCTAGGTGATGGCTGGGACTGCGTTTTCTTTGGGGACGCAGGTTTCCATCTGAATTGGAGGAGGCCTATATAAAGAAATTCTTTACAGTCTACTTTGCTGGCCTTGAATCTTCTTTCTTGAGTTTGACTGGCTTAGTAGCCACCTGGGCAACCTTTGACTCTGAAGGGAGGTTCAAGGTGTTGCACAAGCTCCTTGGGGGGCACTTGACTTGGGGGGGAGTGCCCGCACCGTTAAGGGAGTCTTTGTGTGGCTCAGGTTAGATTATGCCATGGTTATCTCCTAATTGGTCTCATCTTTCTACTAAGCGGACTATTAGTTTCAATCTTTTATTGAACTAGTCGTTCATCAAAGCTTCCGGGTGAAAAGCTAGGTGTAAGTCCTTATATTCGGGGCTTACCTAGGATACAGACAGACCTGCTATTTGCTATGGTGAGCGCGGCGTAGGTTGACAACCTTGTCGCGGATGACAACTGATGATAAGACTTTACGGCTGTCAGCCGCAACTAACTAGAGATAGGGGAGGCTGATTATCTGTGTGACATCGATTCGGTGGTTAGAGAGGTTAGTTCAGGGCCCTGATAATCATCACCGGGCGTCTGACACCAGAGCGATCACGGCATTTACTCGGGTTTAGCCTAGACAACGGTTCAAGGATTATCTTGTCCTTGGTGACGTTTGGCATCGGGACCGTAAGGTCGTTGTTGAATATAGGAAGATCTTAGGCAATCAGGGGGTTTACTCCAATCGGAAGACTTGCTTTTCCATAGGGATTGAAGGCACGATCGGGGGTGTGGAATGCCGGACCAATCATACGTGCCATGCCCAGCAGATGGAGTTCACGACTATCGCCGGTCCCGGTCTTTATCGAGCGAAGAGAGTACATCGGCTACAAGCCCCTAAAGAAGTTAAGGGCGACAGCCCTAAAAAATAATGGAAAGAGTTCGTTTCTTCCGGATGAATGGATCGTCCAACTTGAAATGATAACAGAATGCATAGGTCATTAGAAGGAGTTCCAATAAGCGGATAAATATAGTATACCACCTTACTTCTTTCTTCTATGAGGGAGAAAGCAAATTGAAGAACCCGCGGATATGATAAAAACGAAAATTCATTGTTAGCCAAGGAAAATTACTCGTGATAAAGACAAGATAGACTTTGACCAGACGTGCTCGGAATCTTTTTTTTTTTCTCTCCACTCGGACTAATCCACCTACTCGGCTTCTTGTATTTGTATTTAAAGCGAGTTGTGTATC
>JAUTWN010000014.1:0-22008 GCA_033043275.1 Ruscus hypophyllum | reverse complement strand
ACAAATATCTATAACCTAGATTGTACACCTTAAGACATTAGGTAAGGGATTGGTTAATATATGTACGCTTAAAATTATAGTGTACAGAATAAGTAGCATGTACAGTGTATCAAAAAGGCTAGCTATTCACAGACTGTTATAGATCAACAGAATAACCCATCTATATAGGATATCCAGTGATTAAAAGTGGAAATTATAGGGTATACAATGTAGATTGATGAGTATACCTGGCACAGTGGTTATACTCTGGGTATTAACCATTGAAGGTGGACTACTGCAAGTTCTTAATATGGCATACATGATACCCTTTATACCCCATTTAGTCAACAATGGAATTATGGCTCAACTGCTCTGGATGGACACAAAGTATCGATCCCACTAGTACTTACCTAAATATGTGTATCCTAATCTGAGTATTAACATACTTTATTACCCTAACGAATTATAAGTGTACCATTACTGTTTGTGGGGATTCTACTACATCAATCCCAATTGTTAGCATGGAGGCTCTGTACTCACTCAATCAAATAGTTGTCACGATAATTTATATTTAGTGTCATATGGAATAAAGGGTCCAATGCTAGGTCTAACTTACTTAGCCCAAAGGATATATTTCTATGTTATATAGTATTTACTCAAAAATAACTGGACTACACCTTAATTCAAATAGCCTATATGGCATTTAATTGGCTCAATATATGTTATATAATGAATGTAGTGGCATGACGTGCTCACATAAAATTTGTATATCCACATGTATAGTTTTTGGGTAAATACTATATAATGTATCTGGTGATCTAGATGATTAGGGTACATTGAAGACCTCTCACAATCACTATTATTGAATGGTTTTTCACCCCACCGATTCACTTAAATTATTTAGAAGCTTGTGGTTATGTGATCCATGCGTAATGGGGGAATTATATACCAGCCCATTAACTGGCAGTGACAAGATACCTCCATTCATATCAAAACTGTTAGTATGAGTTTGCGAAAAGATGGTATCATGATATCGTTAATTCCGTTAATATCTCCAATATACTATGTGCCAAAAAATGACACAAACTTGGATTTACCCAAAATGATCCACTCGATTCTTGTTATGAACTATCATGTCCTAACATTCAATATCTAGATAGTTCGTACAAATATTGGAGATAATTGTTTAACTGACATTTCTATATTTGAATAAACCCACTCGAGCACTAACTTACCAGTCTAGAAGGTGCTTAGTGGTCATATCAGGATACGATTCACATTCAAGTGTGTCATCATGTTGCACTGATAAACGGTTATACAAAATCATACCAATTTTTTGGGCAATAACTAGTTCACGGATAATAGTCCTCTTGAATGCACGGGTACTTCACGATATTGTACACTATAAGATATTGTAGTGGAAGCACATGTAAGAATCTTCGTATAGGTATACTATAGGCGCAGTAATCCCTTAAACCTAGAAGAATAGCTATCCACAAATTATGGCTTAATATCGTATACTAGCATGTTGTCGTTAATATATTTGAATATAGTTATTCTGGATAATATTGCGTACCATTCAGTGAATTCTAGGTGAGATTTGATTGAGATTCTTATCGTTCATAAATTGAGGTTGTACAACTCCTCGACTAGCCCTCATGTGAGACTACGGCGTACATATATGATTCACCTTCAGTTATACATATAGTACCATTGAATACTGATGAGAGTCACACAGTATCCTATGAGTGTATTTATGGAAGATTGAGTTTCATTGGTACCATAATATTGAGAGTCTGTATAGTTATAAATAATTCATCGCTATCCGAGCTGTATACAGGCATGGCTAGGTGTGAGCAATGTAAGCTCTACCTCTTTAGTAAGAGTGTGTCAGTGGGAAACTAATAGTATGGCATAGGATTAATATTCGTTTATGCTACTATATGCTAAAATCAATTATATGATGGCGACTTAGTGATTTGACATTTTATATATACCTAGTTGTTAGCAGTACAACTATTATGCTAATTATATCAACATAAACTGAATATAACAAATCCCTTTCAAAAAAGCGATTAGTGAATGTGATTCATGTACCAAGAAATAAGATGGTATCGATAAGGATATAATAGGCTACCCCAATAGACTAATCCAGCACTTGACCATAAATAGTTATAATCACTTGGGGAATAGTTGATCCTGACTCTAAAAATCACGATAACCTTATCAATCATATGTGTGTAGGTAATTTCGCCAAGTCATGTAGCAGTCCTTGATGTATTAGCAGATCATATCAAAAACACTTTTAAGTATGCACATAGCTCGTTTACACTGGGCATATTATTTATTGGTTATATTAACGCTAAATTACATACAAGTTTTGAAATAATAGGAGTCCTTTTATAACACGGGATATGTTATGATATATTCTTATTATGCAATACCTCATCGCTAAGATGAAAAATATACTTGTTAAGATATACTCAAGTTATTCATGTTCAACATACTGCCTAATTATTTACATTGATTAGTACCATATCACCCTTTTCTATCATATAGCTTATACTTATATTGTAGTGGGTATAAAAAGTATTGTGGTTCACACTTCACATTAATATTTAGCATAGATCGGTGATTATACACTCTGTATCCATTTAGATCATATATCCCGATTGATCAATCCTTAGGATGGTTATACTCTGTAAATCTTGACATGTCCTCTATTGACGTAAAGTATTGGAGTATTGCCAATGAAATACCATGTATCACACACATCCATAACCTCAATTGAAGGTATCCAAATCTATTTAATATCCTCATTAATATACAAATGGTATACATATAATCTTGTGATCATGGATACAAAGATAATGTAGGTCCTACTAACCATACCACCCTGACATACACTCATAGTCCACACTGTTGGCAACGTCATTAGGTACCACAATTAGTCGACTGAAAAGTAAAATCTTGATATTCTGTGGACTGATATCCACGCTTGTAATATCTCAAGATGACCATAACCTGGAGTGCCTGGTATTGGATTTATTAATATACGAGGATGCAGTATTATCTGTGTTAGTACATCATAGATAGTAATTCTAGATATTATTAAAATTTAGCGTAACCTGAATTCTGGTTCCTATATAACATCACTATTTATATGGTTTTGTATTCTATGAGTAACTATTAGCTGAGTAACTATTAGTGAAACGTACCTTAATTATACACGGTGATTGCTCATAACCCCTATATTGACAATATTAGACCGTTAGGTATCACCCTATAATGTAAAAGGGATCCCACAGTAATCACTGACACGCTAAATTGTGATAAGGTTTATGAACCAAGTTCCTAGACGTATTTCATGAAAATGTCACAGGTCTTATATGCTTATTTGGAGCGTGATTAGTAATACGCAATTCAGCGTGTACCATACACCGCACTAATTCATCTGGTGATCATGACTGTTACTGGACCTATCAATGGCGATATAACTCCTATCTAACTTATATCCTTTGCACTGTTCAATACTCTGTTTAGAATGCTATCCAGAATGCTAATCACGGGGGTTCTCATTATATAATATGGAGTGTATAATGAGTATACTAAGGGACTTATATAGACGGATAAGCAACTATAGAGTCATTATTAGACATATCAATTATGGATAAGATAGATATATTACGCTGTGAATCACTCTGGATGTAAGGCTGGATGGTATGACGTACACCGAAAGTATCTAAATGACCCCAGACAAAAATATAGATACCGCTGTCGTGATAAGGTCTGGATATAATAAGGGTACACATGAGACAACATATGGAAAATTATATACATAATCACCATATGGGATTAAGAGAATTAATATCCTAAACGGACATATTCGCACTAAGATACCTAGTAATTGTGAAACGGTAGCTTCAAACTAATTATTGTCCACAATGGTACTACTTACAGTAGATTCAGATTTTAATATTGGTGGTAAATCCTCACATATGATCTGACTATGGTAACACTCCATATAGGGGTCAAATAAATCTAACTGCCCTGTTTAGCTCAATTAATCCCTTTTATTGACATATCCTACACAGTGATCATTATTTTGTGTCTTGTCGTGTATGATCATCAGATGATTTCACAGTTGTGTACTAAATATGCTAATCTATGCTAATAATAAAGTATCAGTGAAAATGTACGCTATCCAGGTGGGTTACACTTATAACATGTTGTCATTTGCATACAAGATCGAGTAGCATGTCATACCAACACTGATAGGCTAGAAATGTGGATCGTATTGATTAGTCTCCTCTAACTTGTAGATCTCACGTGTTGTACCATGCACAGCTGATACGTAATGGGTCCTTTGGATATTACTATAGATGAGTAGAATTTAACCCTGTTATCCCATTTCTAGTATAACTGGCCATAATGTGGGAATTATCGGATTTACCAATCACTTGTGTATATCCCCACAATATATTCAGAGCATGGTTGCAATACTTTATTCACACATAACAGTGAATCCTAGAATGGATGATTCCATATTGACGAATATATTGTGCACCTTTACTTGGGATTAAAGTATTGTAAATTTATATCATGTAGTTTTGGATATATACGAACAATAAGTCCTTGAAATGTATTACAGCACTATGATCCCATTTACAAAGTATATAAGTACAACCCAATTTACAGGTGAGTATCTGGATTATACCCCGTGATACTTTAGTTGATATGGAATGGGATCACCTAAGTATATACGCTCTCAAGTTTAATTCATTGTATTCATTGCACAATATGAGATTACATTATGATATAGCGACACCAAACCAAATATTAGCCAAGTCACATATTTGCTTAATCACCTGAACAGCTAGGTCCTATTTACCATGTACCTGGTTTTGTTTGGATAATCTCACTGTATCCTTTGATTAATAATCCTACAAACTGTTGTCAACGAATAACAATTCCTCTGCTGTATATCTCTTGTGCAATTTCAAGTATATATCAGTCTCCATCAATATATGAGCAGGTAAAGTAGATATGTCTAATAGTATCAGGATATATAGGAAAGAATATCCCTAGGAGTATCACAATCATTATTACGTAGTATCCCGGAGTTTGACAAGTTATACAGCAGATATATGTGATACCAAACCTGTAGTTGGACAATATGTCCCGCCATGAAAAGATTAATAGTGTATACTTTACTGCACGATTATTAATGACAGTAGATATGTAAACCTTACTATCTGCTGTTATAACTCTTACCTATAATGTATTCTCCATAGATTAATTCGTATATAAATATGTTAAGGCGCTAAGATCCTATGCCCCCGTACTCTAAAGTTGTACACGATACACATGAGCTCAGTGGGGTAAATGACTGATATATGCTATAATATTCTAGCTAATGTATAACCACCATCTAGGAATTCTATACCTACATCATGGACACATATAGTTAGGCATAATTTATGGTTGGGCACATCAATAGCATACCAAGTGACGATAAGTATTAACCCTACTATACCCCTACATATCCCAGATTGATGGACCATCTCTTCGTTCCATGAGATTTATTAGATTATATTCACGGCTACCTGCTACCAGCTACTTCCAGACCCAGACTAATAGCAAGTAAGGTGGCATGTTTACGAATATGCCATGTAATCGGTCGACAAGATTACGCTAAAGATAATCTAATAGCCCATCAAATTATAAGTAATAGCCTTGTACTTATATGAGAATTTTACACTCTTACCATCCCATTTATCCATAACATTGGTATGACAAGATCTCTATAAGTGTACGATTCTCATACTGACGCATTAGTAATATAACCGGGGTATTAGATTAGGTAGGGTAGGGTCCAACTATAGAATCCCCCCTCCATGATATACAATCGCATGTACATCTTCACGTGCTGATGAATGTGATTCAGATGACTAATTGGATACGTTAGAATAGGGGCATGTCCCCTATATCAGTTGAACATGTGTACATAATGTAAAGTGGGGTCCATCGCATGTCATTTTATCGGCACGTGAAGATGTACATGCGATTGTATATCATGGAGGGGGGATTCTATAGTTGGACCCTACCTAACATAACATTCATATACCACTGATTATCAAATATGTTACCATACTAAGACATGGAGTTTACTCATGTTACCAACTTGGGGTGCTCACTATCACAAGCAAGAATGACCTATAAATCTACCATTCTTTATAACTATGTATTACCTCCACATATGATTAAATGTGAGGGTTAATGATCATGTGGTATACTAGGGGTATAGGATTATGTGTTTCATATATGAATCCCGATCATTGTATCATAGATGTAATACATTAGTTACCACATGATATATGCTATGACTATATCTTTCGTATCTTAGGACATATTGATACTGGGAGAATAAAGTATCTATTGTTGGATTATAGATACTGCCTAATAGCAATCAAATACTCCTATTATACACCCTTAATTACGTAACAGACCACTACTGGATAATAAGCTTAGTCTAACGTACTCCCAGTTATGCTCCTACATCCACCTCTTAGATAATGCAAAGGGAATACCCCTATAATAAATAACTGCTCTCTTCTAGTGTGAGCCATATCTGTGTCCGAACTGGGTGCAATGCTTAATCTTAATCACTATGTGCCTACAATGGATAATGGGTGGTTGCATGTGTCCATCACTCGATCAACATACTTTTAATCCTAATCAGATAATTGATTAGTATGAGAATGTTTACTAATGTGCCTCAAAAAACACTCTAATATCAATGCCCATCAATCGATTGTGTATGAAACTTTTGTATAATTACTGAATGATCTCTAAAACTTAGAATTAGAGTTGATAATCCCTATTAGTAAATTCTTTATCATGAATCACCAAATGTTATCTGGGCATTTCTAGAGTATAAAGTTTATATATAGTATATCCCCTTGAATGTTCTAGATTAATATCATTTGTAATCTAACTTTAGATATCTCACTTATACACCATTTTATACTACCGTGTTCATAATGATAGATCGATCATCTTTCAATTAAACCTTCATCTTAGAGCAACAGAATGACTATGAAGTGAAAATACAATACATTCTTAAGAAATCATTTGAGACAGGTTTATCAGATTGAACTTATGTTCCTATTTCAACACACGAGAGGAATTTCCCACTGCTATCAAGTAGCTAACACTTGAATCGACAGTGCTTGGTTAAAGGTACAATTATATTGAATTCACATGTGATATAGGGAAAGTCATACCATGTAGCTGTTATATAACTACATAGGAGGGTCCCAGTACTAACTTAGGTAATATTGATTATTTGGTACAGCTTGACATATTAGATATGATGGAGTTACCGTTGTAATCAACACAAAAAAACATATTTTTATAATCCCCATTGATGGTCCATCGAACACTATCATGGTCTAACTCCAGTTCTAATTACAGTATTTTAAACAGAATGTATCACTAATTTAAGTAGAAGTGGATAGGACTACCCTAAACTATATAATTATATACATGTAACATAAATTTATTTAGTGTATCAACTATTAATTTAAAAAGAGCTGTTGCCAGCTCTTCAAGTATCATGGCGAGATATGCTACATTCACTAATGTGTTAGCCATAACTCGAGAGTATATAAATCCTACAGTAACTTACAATATTACCTGTAATAGTACGTATAATAGTGGATAACCCTATGATTAGGAACATTAATTGGATATGTATTAATAACCAACCTATGCGTTGTATACTTATAACGCTTGAATGGTACATTAGACACTAATGCTACCATTTATGTATGCTAAGGAATGTTACGCATATATGCTACTAGAGATATTAACATAGCTATTTATAATAATGCAATACAGGGTTATACGCATCTCTTCAGATCTATCACTGATATTTATCATGAGTTTGGTTATCTAAATGGGTCTATTGGACTAAATTATATTTTTAGTGATCCTATATTGATATAACTATCCTGGCTTGTTTGTGTGATCATAGATACTAGTGTTATCCATCTCATATTGATTACAGATGGTACTAGTATCTTGGTGGCCAGGTGGTCAATATCTGACTCAGGAAGTAATATACCCTACATACGCACCCCTAGGAATGAGCCAGTTTCATTTTGTCTATTAAAGGTATTGACCACCTTCAAATCATATAAATTGCTATACCGATACAACAATGAATTATGAGTGGTAATGTTAAGCACTCACGGTAATCTAATTTCCGTTCTATTTAGATTAATAGTTATTGCTCATATATAATAAGGAGCTGGCATTTAAATTCCTTATTGACAATTGTATCTAATAAGGAGCTGTTACATTATCTTACATGTATCGTGCATATCTATAATAAGAATATTATGCTGATGTGTGTCATTATGATGTATACATCTCCTTATTAGATTACCGTGAGTTACACTCTCAAGGCTAACTCATCTAGCCAATCTATGCCTGTAGCCATAGCATTACATATAGGAGGGACTAATAATACCCATAGACTAATAATACCCATAGACAGTGGATATATAACTATATCAGGGATAAGAGTACACCAGGGCGCACTAATATCCCTAAATATTCTTTAAGAGAGACAGAGTCATGAGTAAATATACCTACCTATGCCCGATAATTAGTACGCCCTGGGTTCTCTTACAGTATAATTGCAAATAGTCAAATGGGGTGGGTCTCTTAAAGAATAGAAAGTTTATATTGAAGTGAGAATGTATGATCAATCCTGCTTGAGGTGGGTCTCTAAATATGTTTATATACTACACTCCCTATAATAGTCATGCTAGCTTGAGATCGTGTCTGAGTTAATACTTTGACATACTTTAAGACTGTTAACGTACGGTTGAATACCTATCAGTATATATTTGGCTTATGTAACGATATTAAATGCATATAACATACATGGGGATATATATATATACCTACTATATCATAAGTATCGCTATGTGATTAGAGTGTATCTCATTTTTGAGGTATACCACTATTCCAACTTGATATAGTCAACTCATGATTATATTAATACCCTCATTTAAGTGCTAACATGATATGGTGGTCAAGCAGGGTCACTTTATCTGTCATGTAGGCAAGGTTCATAAGTGTAACTAATTATCTCATGTTAAGTGACACCTTAGTTTAAGCTTTTGGTTAGAACTAGCTTATGATTAGGGTGAAATTATAATGAGTATCTATAGGTGGCCTCACCATATCACTACACCATTATATACTGTGTTCTAGTATACTAAACATATAGATAAAGTATAAAAATGAGGGTATTAATATAGCTTAAATATACTCTAACGCAATGCATCTTGTAGATCTTCAATTATAATTTTACTATATCGTTAAACTCTATTTATAGTCAACAACTCGTAATATTGAGCTTAAATTCCTTAAGCGATAATGAACTTAGGTCCCATGCTATATACCATCTCAACTTGCGTAGACCTTACTGACAATCATTACAGATAATTAGTATGTATGTATACTGATACTAGCTTCAGTATGCGTGAGTATACATACAAGTTATACCCATCTATTGCTTGAACTGTTTCAACTAGTCCCTGTCAATTAATTGTTGCTAAATTAATAAGTGATCCTATTGGAATTAATCATGTTGCACGTATTCAGAGTGGTTACTATATATCTAATAGGTGAAGTAATATGTACTATAGCCCGATGTTATACCTCATACTCATTATTATGGATAGTCCATTCAGCACAGGTCAATCCTGTGGAAATAGTACATGGATGATCACCTATTTTAACACTACATGATTGTTGTCACACAAAATAATCGAGCATAAGCAATTAGAATATCAACTATACATTGACATCATTTAGAATTCACGACATACATAGGAATCAAATATGTTACTGTAATTTATCAATATATTTAGACATGATTGGTAGAACTATCTGTACATATGATAGTCACATTATCACTTCATTTACGTATACTATAGACTGATGGACACATTAATAATTGGTCATGTAAATTATTGGTATCGACCATGGAACATTAGTAATATCAAGCCTTACATATTACAATAAGAGCCTATGTACAGATATAATTAACTAAATGTTATACTTTATTGTTGGTATGCGTAATTGTATTTAAAATGTATGCCGAAATTATCTATACTTGAATACCTTGAATCATTCTCAATGGCAAGATTATGAGTGTATATATAATAGTAAAATATATGTTACACTCCTGATCTCATACTAATTACAATAAGTAATAACAATGACGGTATGATTGGTAATCTTTATACCTACTGAATTATGCACATATTATCACGACAGCGGTATCTATATTTTTGTCTGGGGTCATTTAGATATGTTGGGCATAATTCAGTGGTATAACTCTTTAAGTAGAGTGTTATCTATTTAACATGATAACTGTGATAATAAGTCTTGAAGATCATAGCACATTACATGGATTTGTGTATCATGATTGCGACTACACGGTAATCACGAATATATAGATATACCCATATATGAAGCATGGTATTTGGTCAAGTATGTTCATTTGTCAAGGATGATATGCGAGTATTATTAGAAGGTAATCAAGGGTTAACTTATATAAAAATATTCGTGAGTTATTAACGCTGGATACACTTGCAAATCCTGGATATTTGGCTATGGGACCTATCTATTATATTTGCATATAACACAGTTTGGATGCTACTTTATCTGGATCTAGTAACTTGGATCCAGCGTACTCAAATTTTATTGGCTATCTTTTGAAATCTTGGTAAATTTAAACAATTATATATATTTCTTTCTAAATATCCTTACTGTGTATGTGTATAATATGCGGGTACTATGATTTTGCTTATTTTAACTATATCCGATCATTTTCGATATAAATTAGTCCACCTATATCAACTCGTATGCACTACGATAGTTCAGTATAAATTGTCTTGTATCCATTACAGAGATCTAATATATCATCAAAGTAATAATAAGGTGATCATTTAATATAAGGGGTATATAGGAGCAGTCATCTCTAGCCAGTAAGTATGGCATAATATCTTGGTACATCGAATCTTTTTGACTAATATTTTCAGGAGTAGAAAGTTATCTTGTGAGTTCACCATAAATAGCTTGCCCGAGATAAGGATATTATGGTACACAAAAGATGGGTATTCATCTCTCCAACGAATTCATGTACAAATGTCTAGTATTAACGGGGTAGTAATTTAATTAGATGTGGTGACTTACATGAGTTGCCGGACGGGATAACACCCGATAATATATTTGGATACCTTTAGATATCTATATAGTTAAATAAGCGATATGTATATTGGATGCTGATGTTGACACTTGGTTACCGAAGTTTCCTCACACATCTAGTCGACAAATTGATAATATATATTTAGATTTAGACACTATTTGTATTTGGGTATCCTATGTTTATTTGGTGAATTACAAAGAGGATGTATCTATCCTACTTTTTTGCGTGCCATTTCCCAGTCAAAAACGAGTTGACTAAGTTATATGTCGATAGGGGTATATAGTTGGCGATATATATAGTTTTGGGGACTTGCTATACATCAAGCAGCTACATGTTACCCAAACGTATATAGACACACGCTTGGATAATCCTTCAAGATATATATGCAGTAGTTTCGATCAATCTGGTCTATGTAATTGGGTAACTAGAAGGGTTATATACGTGAAGGTACCAACCGTAGTATTCTTCCTACACATTAAAGGCTGTAGTCATGAGCTATAATGGGATACCATATAGGTAACTATGTCATGGAACTTATGCTGTAGTTACCTAACACTATGGGTTTAAAAATGAACTTTTGACACAATTATGGTATGTAAGTTACTCCTATATGCAAACGATAATGCTTAGATGAGGCCATATTAAGCTCTAGAATTATATTCCATTGTCACATCACCCCACCTTGAGTCTATATCTAGTATTAAATGCATGAGGAGTTATTTATCAGGGTCAAATCCATCAAATATATGATTAATTATGTGTAACAATTGGGTAATATTAGAGCTTAATATGGCCTGCCCAATTTGAAAAGTAACCACTATAATCTCATATACTACGAACAAAGCCATCAGTCTAATCCCCCATGTTTGGTTACGGGATTCATAGGGTATATGTTAGTTATTAATATAACTCATATATATTAATCTATATGAATAGGGGTTATCTCAATTATCTGGGGTATGACGGAACATATGGATTAATGTACTGTATTGGGATATTGTGTCGTTCATTAGACAGTCTAAGCTATATGTCACTTAGTCTCAAATTATATTTGTTGAAATACTATCTCGAAGTACTTAACTATCAATTCTAGACATTAGCACATCTGTTGGTACCCCCACTGTATTGACAACTGGCATGTATTTATACGTAGCCATGTATATATTATTTTGATGGGCGACATTACACAATTTAATGATACCCTGCCATTAAATTTCTGCTATTATGAAATGGCTACGTTATATTGTATGATATAAACCCAGCATAGCTTGTAGATTATACACTATGTTCTCAAAGAATGGAAAGAGATTATATTCAGATATTTGTAACATAGTATGAGCACGCTAATAATGTGACTCTTATCATAAGGAGGTGGTGGTTCCGTAGTTTGTGAATAACATATCGTACAACATATGGTAGCAATTTCCCTCCGTTGGCCAAAACATATCCTTGTAAATATGTGATAATAGCATATCACATTGAATTGGATATCAATTAGATTGATGGTTAAATATAATTTAACTCCAGTGCTCTTATCATGAATCTCACATGAGTAATTCAATGTGATATGCTATTATCCCCCACTCCCTTTTAATTTCACATGTAATCATCGTGATGGGTAGGACCAAAGTCAAATCACAGATTGTCAATATACCGATATTACTACTGTGTATTTACCAATAAGGTCGTAAATTGCACCAACATGGGATATCCTAGGTGTTGACTTTGGGTATATAGATATCAGCTCTGTAAATGTTTGTCAGGATTAACTAAATACTAACAAATATCTAGTGAAATTCGATCAGGATTATATAATATGTGTAATATGTACTCCTGTGGGGATTACTCAGTATTTTAATCTGTACACTCAAGGTATATATCGACTAACATAAATAATTTGTAGAGTTGGTACAGATTAAAATACTGTGGGTAATTAAACCTTCCTTCCATACAAGGTGGACGGAATGAAAATGTACATATAAATGGCCATTACTAAAATTTTTGATAAGTACCATGGGTTATGTGCTATTCTCCAGTTAACTAAAATATTTGTTGTTACTGATAGACTTTGAGTGTGTATATCATGACACGGCTTATAGACACTGTACCTTAAATCCACTTTAATAGCACATATCACAAGAGTGTAGCATCGAACTCTTGTCACAAGTTAGAGTGCTCATACAAGGGATATATTACATACATGTACTGTAATTAATAGGATATACTATTTAAATTAACGATGTACTTTATAACTTTCTTTTGATCGTTATCAGTAATCTCTTGATAGATAAAGAGTATAGCCACTACCCGATATCACATGCATCGTTATTATGATAAATACAACTGAGTATCACCCTGAACTGCATGGATACGGCCTGAGATTTATTTACTTCAATTGTATTAGATACACTATAGGACGCTATACTAATAGCTTAAGGATTTATAGTGATACAATATTTAATACTCACATATATAACCCGTTATTAACATAGTCAATAGGTAAATCCCTATTTTGGTAAACATATGTCTGCCTGGCTATATGATAGTCCCAACTGTATACTATAGAAGACTCTATTACATCTATATCCAACATGTAACATTTTCTCCACGCAACCGCGAGAAAATGTATATCATAATAAATCATTAGCGTCATTCGTAAATGGATAATATTGTATAGTGCCAATAATTATCAATCTATGATGTTATGCTATATATTGTCCCATACTAATTCAAGAATATCCATGTTAAATACCACTGGAGTCAATGATTAGTAGATATGGATTGTTATTACCTCCATTGACACATATTACATGTCCATAAACTTGTATATATTAATAGACTATAGTCCGAAAGATAGAATTTGTTATATATAGCTAACAATATCTATAAGAACTAATCTACATAGTATATATTTAATATAAGGTAATGTTGATTAGGTTAGTGCCCGATATTACTACGGTGTTATTCAACATACTCTCTTAATTTGTTGAACAATTGAGTGGTCAGTACCTCGTACATTATGGTCAAGTGTCCTTATTTCTTTACAATAATGGATTATACTTTTAACTCCTAATTTATGACTTAGACATGTGTGCACACCAAATGGATTTGTACAATTTCCTAACATTATACATAGTCATGCTAGAACGTGTTTATTTATCATCATGGTAACGTTATTTGTGTGAGAATGGTATTAGTACATTTAATATACATCCCCACGTTAATATATGTACAGCATGCTTGATTCTCGTGAGGCAATATAAGATTACCGAGCTAGTTAAGATATTGACTTAAGATCATGTACTAAAGGATAAATACCGTCACAGCTGTAATACAGTACAGAAGATAATAGTAACAGGATCCCATAATCCGGGGATGTTATATTAGTATCCAAACGTCCAGGGTGCTACATAATCAAGTCCTATATCATAGTCTAGTCGATCTCTTAATGCCTGTATGAAAACTCGTCAACCGGGAGTTCACAATTAATATCTTCTAATTTCATTCTATTGATCAAAATCGAATTATTGGCTTGTAAAAATGTAGACTTCTTCACAATGTTACAACCTCTATATCTATTGGTATATCACACTGTATTACTCGATGTCCCTTTATCAACTATCCATGATAACTATTGTGGTACTCCCGCTATAAAACATTAGTATTAATCAAGTATTGAAGTAAATATACCCAATTATTTGTATTAGGACAAATCTGGGTTTAGCTCATGTCTCATCTGTTTACTTAAGTGCATAATTCATGGGTCATATTTAGAGGACGTTTGTACATTTTATAATATTGACACTGCTCAATTGCGTCCTTTAATATAAGTCAAATCGGTATGTAATCTGTATACCCAATTCCCAATAGGATTAATAAACTGTTACACATATTAATACACTTTAACCATTTAGTTTAATTAAACAATAGCTGTCAGTTTGCATACTTAGCATATTTGGTGTTAGTGATATTTTGGTAAATCAAATTATATTAAGTGTTAATATGTTCGGTCTAAAGTTTAAACATGATTATGTGAATGAAAACTAATCAGTGAAGAATATATCACGTTGACAAGTTCTTATCCCTATTCATGTGAGACATGAGCTAAACCCCCGAGCACTATTGTAATTATATGTATATTGTCTTAAGAAAATTTATATATGCCGTATTTTTGAATTATACATATAAGGTGTTCACTCCTTGAATAGGTTTGCTTTTACATAATACTACCTATACTAGCTATGGGTTTACAGGTTTATCCCCACATGGACATACTAAAATTAGTGATTGTAACTAAATAACTTTATGGACATGTATACATGAATGTACTCAATTACTCCAGATTTGGGAGTATATCAACAGTAATCACTGTTGTCTATCAAGGATATAGTCATGCTATTAGTGGATATATATTCTATAGAATTATTCAAATAATTAACACTCCTTTTCATTAAGGAGTATATGTAGACAATTAAGCTAACATATACTTAAGCCAATGGGGGAGGCGAATGAGGATTGTAACGCAGAGGTAGAAATCTATAAAGTCAGCATTTAACTGCCTTGTAAATGTATACTATGTCCTTTTTGTAAACATAGTGTCGCCATCATTTGAGGTATAGCCACAATAGTCAAATTGGATATACTTATACTATGGGGCAAGGTATGTCATTACTTAACAATCTAAATATGAAATATACTTAAGGGTATCCGCCTTCTACTAATTCCTCAGATCTACAGTTAATTTTATCCTCTACTAAAGGTGGATTATGTAACTAGTTATGGTAATCGGTTAATAAGTATTCAATACTGTTTGCATATGGTGATGTGAATTGTATAGGAGATAATGGGTACATAAAGTAGAAATATTGAGTACTTATTAGTATCTCGTGTATACAGTCATTATTCTAGTCAGTCTATATACGCTAATAGACCGAGTAAATGGACTATATAGCACCATAATAATATATACTCAATATTGTAGTATTCAAGTATACACGTATGAGATATTCCTCAGATGGCAAAGGGATCAACTTAATTTGAATTGTACTTGAATATGTTAGTGGATTGATGGGATAAAATCCTGCAGTATTTAACACCGTTTTAGAGATTGATTACCAAAAGTATACCATCAGGATTATGATTCGTATCACCACAATGTACCCTCCTACATAGTGCGATGTGTGTATATATGGGTTATATAGTGTCATATGTGATTAATATTGTATAGCATGACTATCGTTACAGGCTTATTATTAAATATCTAGCTTATATGATATCGATTAAATTTATACTGTAAAGCTCATGAAAATAGTAATATTATGATCCCATATATCATACTCAGTCACAAATATTATGATCCCATATTCATAATTCAGCCTTTCTTGACACTTATACTTAAAGAATAGTACATTTTCTTATATACTCCTGTTGATATAAATAACTTAATATCCTTTACATAGTTTGGCAAAAACACATATGAACAATTTGAATACTGCTAACAATCCTGAGCAACATGTAAATAATATAACTTACATCATTACTACTATAACAGATTATCCGGTAAATACTAATAGAAGACATTTATGGTTACCCTAAGATATGCGGGGACCAATAAGTACTGCTATATCGTACTTGCTGGATGAGTGAATATATAGGTACTAGCTGGTATATTATTTACTGTATCCAATATATAATTGATGTTTATAGGTTATTACTATCCAATTCTGGTACCTAATCAACTATATACATCCCAAGACATATTTAACTGTCAGTAAGATATACCCTTCTGATATCTAGCGCTATCGTGCGTAAAAGATATTGGATAGTAATATCTTATGAATTTCGTAATATGCTCACTAACTCTTCTCCCATGTATTCCAAGTATAAGCTCCACCTCATTTGAGTGCATTATTACAAGGCACTTATTTTCCCACATGACCCTGTCCAATTACAACTCCAGCGGTACACGGCTGAATGATACTTGCATATGTAATATGCACTATATACTCTAGCAAATGGGGTACCTAGTGCACTGATATTGGTCACTCACATGTTGAAGTCATTATAATCAATAAGCATATTAGATTTATGTCGTGTGAGAATTCCCAGTTCAAATCGTTCATGTATACTGTGCATTCGATAGTTCATGTTATATTAATTAAGTATGTGATATTATACAGCTAAGATAATATGACAGAATACACATTAGAGGCTTATTTTGAACTTCAGGGGACGGTCATGAACATCAGTGACTGAATCGGTAGTATTAGAATTATGGAACGTGTGCTCTACTAATTGGGGTCCGGGGATGATATATGTAGATTAATTGTATCCATCATATACAATATGATACAACTATTAACTTCAAAACTATTCATCTAAAAAACTATGTAGGATCTATGGTTAATAATAACATCATTTAAATTTTCGCACTAAATATCCTCATGACAATCAATCTACATACGCATATGATCTCACCCCATTCTAGAAGTCTGGATGATCATCATAGGATTTAGTATGAACATGGCCCAGGCTATATCTATACAAACCAGCATGATAAGTTATTAGTGCCCATCATCATTACACACATACTTGTTTCATCCAATCCCACCATATGAGACCCATGTTCATTAATATGTAATCTAGTCAAATGGATCCAAAATGCTAATTAACAGATGAATCAGTTCACACATATGAGTGACATAATGAGGTGAATAAAACATAGAAGGTATATTGGACATGATATCTGCTAACTGAGTTATCACTAAAAGCAATCTAGCTACCCAAGATCTATCAGAGTATTTACCATATACTCTAGATGGTCCTATGCTTACTCGTTTGCAATGGTAATATTGATTGCCTGATCATGTGCTGAGAGTACCCTACAGTTCAGGAATATCAGTTTGCTTGATGTACAATCTATAACATTGCAAACAAATAATCCAGACAGTGATATATACACTATTTGCATAATAGTGCTATACCGGCTAATATATTGAGATTAATCATATGGCTTATATGCATGTACCTGTAAGGGTATCTTAAATGATGGCATTCCCTTACACAAGGTTGTGTTCGATATGGAAGATTTTTGCAATACATGAATATCCAAGGCACTATAAATAATAGATATAACCAGTTAATTGGTATCCCCTAATATCTTACACAATCTGATTATCCACACCTAGCTATAATTAGATGTTGACTCTGCATATTACGATCTCGGTGTGTTGATTCATAGGTACTAATTACAGGTTGATACACACATAGTAAATTGTACTATCAGTTTACAATGGAGGATATATGATACACCCGTTATACAATAGTACCCATCTGGTGAGGTGTAATCACCTAGTTTCAATTTTGACACACCTTGAGATTATATTGAGTGATACATTGAAACTAGTTACACATTAGTTCACCTTACATAAATGCTGACGGTACGTGTATCTTTATATTAAGGTTATAACTCTATTTACCATTGAAATGGATATATAGATATCACTTGTTACCTAATATTATTGACTATGCTTCTACTCCCATGAGTGATAGTTCATTAACGGCTATGCTTACACCTTTAGTATGACACTAATAAATTACCAGTATTTCAATCTGAGTACTAATCCCTAGAACTCTTAAAACTCAATTTGGTATCTAGATATTATGGTTATTCGATAATGGCTCTATTGATGCCCATACTTAAAGATGGTTATAGTGATCAGTATGTTAACAATAAAAGTCCTCAAGTTAACTGTTCATAGCATTCGAGATACAATTGCAGTAATATGCTCGGAATTATGCATATATATGTTTACACTGATATCTAGGTCATGCTATATGTAAATATGCTTATAATTAATATCATCCGTAAATATTAACCATGTGGTATATTTACCCCTAATTTTTGCAAACTTGTGATATGACTAGTTCTTATCCCACTTACTAATGTCTTCACAGGTTAAATAGTACATTATTAGTTATTGATTCAGTGATAACACCAGCTTCAGGAACCGTAGTGTAAGGACCTCTTTGACTGTGTTACTATGGTCCCGTTTCCAGTCACTAGGGGATGTTAGGGTCACCTATTCTCTTGACTTAGATATTATTAAAGAGTATCTGGGCAATGCAAACACATACTGGTGTATCCATTATGTCAACCATGATTCTTATGCCCAATCAACTGAGATATGGTATTAATGTGTATTTAAAAACCTCACAGTATGAGGTTCAAACATATTTACTATTATAATGATTGCGTATATATTTACCTGGCAATCGAAACTGATGAAAGCTATTTACATGTATTCTGTTAGGATAATTGATCTATTCGGTAAATAAACGCTATTAACACAGCACCATGTCATACGTACATAGTTGTACCACTACATATTACTATATCCCACTTACATCATAAACATTCATATCTCTAGTATGAATAGGGGTATCTCAATATTTTTATTGATGTAAATCAGGTAATCCAAGGGTGTAGATTCAGATCAGTCCACATATATGTTTTCATAGGGAAAAAGATATAAAGTGTGATTCCCTGATTTATACGGGTTAAAGAGATACAACTATGTACTTCATTTGCAGTATAGAATTTTAATTGATCACGAATGCTGATCTTACTATTGATCTAACCTTCTAATAAGGCATTACAGAAGGGGAATACATTTCGATCGATATATTTAGATACCCCTGATATCTATGATCACAGGTGGTATTGATACAGTCCTGGTTTATATGGTGATTACCCAGTATACTAGACATTACATAATTAGTGATTGAGCATCAGTGATTTTATCAGTTACTGTAATCGGGGTACATTCTGATTACCATTGGCATTACTAACCCATAATTACACTATGAACTATTAATACCCGTACTATTACTACTCATTACCTTGATTAATCTATATCACTGATGTTTTAATACTAAAGCATTATCAATTAGCCAACACTATAATCTATTTATTTAACTTACAACTTCAGTATCTCATCATTTGCGTAATTATAAGTTGAAGAAGTACAAATATGATAACCCTACATTGATAATTATGTATCCGATGATGTATCATGATACCTTATTTATTGATCGCCTTATATTTACTCCTAATGCCCATAGTGGTATACGTGCCCAAATGGTTATATGTCTATCAATATACAGATCACCTCTCTAGATCTGAAGTAAGATGACTGATAACATAGGACAACCTATGGGCATAGGAGTAACCCACATAGTTACCTCCTGGTAATTTAGTATTCATCTCTCCAACGAATTCATGTACAAATGTCTAGTATTAACGGGGTAGTAATTTAATTAGATGTGGTGACTTACATGAGTTGCCGGACGGGATAACACCCGATAATATATTTGGATACCTTTAGATATCTATATAGTTAAATAAGCGATATGTATATTGGATGCTGATGTTGACACTTGGTTTCCAAGTATAAGCACTTATTAATTTGTGATAATACAACTAGGACTACCAATTGAAGGCCATGAGATATGTATTGTGGTGAACCATGTCCTACTGAATCGTACCATAGTAACTTCATACGGGTGGATTAAGTCATGGATTAAGTTTATTCGTAACTTGAAGACATATAGTGACAGATTATATTATGCGAGGAGTGTACTAATAGATTTAGGCCCATAACATGAGATAGGGGCCATCATGGTTGATTGTAACACCGTGATGTTGATGTTCGAGTTATAACATCTCGTAATAGCAAGTGTACATTATTGAATGGCCGTTAAAGCTGTAGAGTATAGATCCAAGGTATAATTTGATCAAAGAAATTTAATTACTTGAAATCAAATTTGAGACTAGTAGTGAAATCGAAGGATTCAATCGATTATCAACAGGACTTGGATGAGATATGACGATGGTGGATGGAAATGGAAGGAAACTGACTCTTAGGTGTGACCAAAGGTATTGAAATTTAGCAAACTTTATAATTTTGTGATTGTGAAATGACCTTGAAAATATATATCGACATTACTGTAAACATTAGAAGGATTTATATATCATGTATAATGATAGAAAGCATTGGATAAGTTTTTTCTATAACTTTTACCATGACAAAATACTAAAATCTTCAAATCCCTCATCGTCATTGGGAGCTTCAGTATGATCGAGATAATAGTGTAACTTATTGAATAATGAGTGGCATGATTATGATTTTTGGATGCTAACAATAGATCTGTTAATAATATATCTTTAATACCTGAACTCCTAAATGAAACATGATAAGATGACAACATAAATTGTTTATTTCCATATTATTATTCATTTTGTATATGTATGTGTGTGTGTTTATATATATATATATGAGATTAATGGACCTGTGCTACCAGTGCAGGAAAATTTTCTATGCTGACAGCACAAAAAACCACAGGAAGGTATATTTTTTTCAAATTTTTTTGTTATCAAGCTATACACCTCCTTAACTACTCTATGTTTAAATTTCATGAGTTTTAGAGTTCATTTGCTCATCCATCAAGTAGATACAAGTTGTTAAGTTCACCAAAAACCATTAATTTTGTATCGACTTGATGAAAGAACTAGTCAAAACTAAAATCCACAAAATTAGGTATGAGTGAACCCTAGGCAGTAGAGATTAAGCTCCAAAAAAATATTTTAGGGGTTTTTTGCTACCAGTGCAGGAAAATTTCTTACGCTGGCAGCACATACACATTATTCTATATATATATATATATATTCATCAATT
>JAUTWN010000013.1:15000-22013 GCA_033043275.1 Ruscus hypophyllum | reverse complement strand
CAGTAGCAGGTCCTTCAATCTCTCTCAAGACTTCTTCTCTAAAATATTCTTCAAGAATTTATCTCTCCAAAATTATTGGATCTTGAACAATAGGATTGATACTCCTTTTATAAATGAGAATTGCCTCTTGTTTAGACTTCAATATATAGAAATAAGAGAGTAACCATCATAGGAATAGGAGTCCAAATTCTCTGCTTGAAACAAGTCCTTTCCGGGTTGAACACAAAAAATTTAATATGAAAAGAAAATCCTACTGGAACTTAGAAACTAACTTAATTGTCGACAGTACAGGTCAACTGTGGACAGTTCTGAATCAACTATCGACATTAGTCTTTCTCCCAAAACCCAAAAACCAACTGACGATTATTTACTGATTTGACTGTCAACAAAAGCCAACTATCAATAATTCTTTATAGACCGTCAATAGTTGCACTGTTTTTACATGTGCACAATGTGCACACTTCTCCTTTCTTGCTCATTTCTGTTATTGACGTATTTTGGAGCGCTGAACCATGGACTCTTACTTGGCTTAATTAGGCCCTTCTTCAAGAAATCACCCACTTATTCCTGATTCAACCTTCTTAGATCTTCGGGCATCTAAACTCTTGATTTAGTTGGGATGCTTTTTTTCGTCGAAACCCGTGCGATAAGGTTGCCGAAGTGCTTCCCACGTGTGACGTTCTCAAAAAGCCAAAGGGGTAAGAGAACAGACCGTCTTTTCAAAACTCTCGCGGACTTTCTTTTTTCTATTTTCGCCTTAAGACTAAGACGAGGCGACCAACGGGAGACGTGGGCAGCTTCTCGGTAATTCTCAGCCTTGGGATTTCGGCCTTGATGCTGGATATCTTACACGCAGACTTGTTGAAGTGGTTCAACACATTGTTGTACGTAGAACAGATTGCGGCACCATTCGAGGGATTTCTGTGAGTCCTCGGAATGGGATGATGCCGGAAAGAATTTTGATACAAACATTAATTGGTCGTGTCTTAGCAGACGATATATATATAGGTTCACGATGCATTGCCATTCGAAATCAAGATATTGGCATTGGACTTGTCAATCGATTCATAACCTTTCAAACACAACCAATATCTATTCGAACCCCCTTTACTTGTAGGAGTACATCTTGGATCTGCCGATTGTGCTATGGCCGGAGTCCTACTCATGGCGACCTGGTGGAACTGGGAGAAGCTGTAGGTATTATTGCGGGTCAATCTATTGGAGAACCGGGCACTCAACTAACATTAAGAACTTTTCATACCGGCGGAGTATTCACAGGGGGTACTGCAGAACATGTACGAGCCCCTTCTAATGGAAAAATAAAATTCAATGAGGATTTGGTTCATCCTACACGTACACGTCATGGACATCCTGCTTTTCTATGTTATATAGACTTGTATGTAACTATTGAAAGTGAAGATATTATACATAACGTGACTATTCCGCCAAAAAGTTTTCTATTAGTTCAAAATGATCAATATGTAGAATCAGAACAAGTGATTGCTGAGATTCGCGCAGGAACATACACTTTGAATTTTAAAGAGAGGGTTCGAAAACATATTTATTCTGACTCAGAGGGAGAAATGCATTGGAGTACCGATGTGTACCACTCACCCGAATTTACATATAGTAATGTCCATATCTTACCAAAAACAAGTCATTTATGGATATTATCAGGAAGGTCGTGCAGGTCCGGTGCAATCTCTTTTTCACTCCACAAGGATCAAGATCAAATGAACATTCATTCTCTTTCTGCCGGAGGAAGATATATTTCTAACCTTTTAGTAAGTAATGATCAAGTTCAAATAAGACACAAATTCTTTAGTTCAAATCCTTCTGGTCAAAAAGAAAGCGGGATTCTTGATTATTCAGGGCTTAATCGAATCATATGTATGGGTCATTTTAATTTCATATATCCTGCTATTCTCCACGATAATTCGGATTTATTGGCAAAGAGGCGAAGAAATGGATTCATCATTCCATTCCAATCGATTCAAGAACGAGACAAAGAACTAATGCCCCCTTCCGGTATCTCGATTGAAATACCTATCAATGGTATTTTTCGTAGAAATAGTATTCTTGCTTATTTCGATGATCCTCAATACAGAAAAAAGAGTTCAGGAATTACTAAATATAGGACTATAGGAGTTCATTCCATTTTCAAAAAAGAGGATTTAATTGAGTATCGAGGAGTCAAAGAATTTAAGCCAAAATACCAAATGAAAGTAGATCGATTTTTTTTCATTCCCGAGGAAGTGCATATTTTACCTGAATCTTCTTCCATAATGGTACGGAACAATAGTATCATTGGAGTAGATACACCAATCACTGTCAATATAAGAAGTCGAGTAGGCGGATTGGTTCGAGTGGAGAAGAAAAAAAAAAGGATTGAATTAAAAATCTTTTCTGGGGATATCTATTTTCCTGGAGAGATGGATAAGATATCCCGACACAGTGGCATCTTGATACCACTCGGAACGGTAAAAAAAAAGAATTCTACGGAATCAAAAAAATTTAAAAATTGGATCTATGTCCAATGGATCACACCTACCAAGAAAAAGTATTTTGTTTTGGTTCGACCCGTAATTATATATGAAATAGCGGACGGTATAAATTTAGTAAAACTTTTCCCCCAGGATCTGTTGCAGGAAAGGGATAATCTGGAACTTAAAGTTGTCAATTATATTCTTTATGGAAATGGAAAACCAATTCAGGGAATTTCTGACACAAGCATTCAATTAGTTCGGACTTGTTTAGTCTTGAATTGGGATCGAGACAAAAAAAGTTCTTCTATCGAAGAGACCCGCGCTTCCTTTGTTGAAGTAAGTACAAATGGTTTGATTCGAGATTTCCTAAGAATTGACTTAGTGAAATCCCATATTTCGTATATCAGAAAAAGGAATGATCCGTCCGGTTCAAGATTGATCGCTGATAATGAGTCAGATCGCACCAATATCAATCCATTTTATTCTATTTATTCCAAGGCAAAGATTCAACAATCACTTAGCCAAAATCACGGAACTATTCGTATGTTGTTGAATAGAAATAAGGAATGCCGATCTTTGAAAATTTTGTCATCAGTTAATTGTTTTCAAATGGGCCCATTCAACGATGTAAAATATCACAATGTGATAAAAGAATCAATTAAAAGAGATCCTATAATTCCAATTAGGAATTCGTTAGGCCCTTTAGGAATAGCCCTTCAAGTTGCAAAGTTTTATTCATTTTACCGTTTAATAACTCATAATCAGATCTCGATAACTAAATATTTGCAACTTGACAATTTAAAGGAAACTTTTCAAGTATTTAAATATTATTTAATGGACGAAAATGGGAGAATTTATAAGCCCGATCTATGCAGTAACATCGTTTTGAATCCATTCCATTTTAATTGGCATTTTCTCCATCATAATTATTGTGAAAAAACATTTACAATAATTAACCTTGGGCAATTTCTTTGTGAAAATGTATGTATAGCTAAAAACGGACCACACCTAAAATCGGGTCAAGTTCTAATTGTTCAAATGGATTCTGTAGTAATAAGATCGGCTAACTCTTATTTGGCGACTCCAGGAGCAACTGTTCATGGCCATTATGGAGAAATCCTTTATGAAGGAGATATATTAGTTACATTTATATATGAAAAATCGAGATCTGGTGATATAACACAGGGTCTTCCAAAAGTGGAACAGGTATTAGAAGTGCGTTCGATTGATTCAATATCGATGAACCTAGAAAAGAGAGTTGAGGGTTGGAACGAGCGTATAACAAGAATTCTTGGCATTCCCTGGGGATTCTTGATTGGTGCTGAGCTAACTATAGTGCAAAGTCGTATTTCTTTGGTTAATAAGATCCAAAAGGTTTATCGATCCCAGGGGGTGCAGATCCATAATAGACATATAGAAATTATTGTGCGTCAAATAACATCAAAAGTCTTGGTTTCAGAAGATGGAATGTCTAATGTTTTTTCACCCGGCGAACTAATTGGATTGTTGCGAGCTGAACGAACGGGACGTGCTTTGGAAGAAGCGATCTGTTACCGAGCCCTATTATTGGGAATAACGAAAACATCTCTGAATACTCAAAGTTTCATATCCGAAGCGAGTTTTCAAGAAACTGCTAGAGTTTTAGCAAAAGCTGCTCTCCGGGGTCGTATCGATTGGTTGAAAGGTCTGAAAGAGAACGTTGTTTTAGGGGGGATGATACCCGTTGGTACCGGATTCAAAAGATTAATGCACCGTT
The DNA here is from genome assembly GCA_033043275.1 of Ruscus hypophyllum. Classification (NCBI taxonomy): domain Eukaryota; kingdom Viridiplantae; phylum Streptophyta; class Magnoliopsida; order Asparagales; family Asparagaceae; genus Ruscus; species Ruscus hypophyllum. Next base: position 17,771 of record JAUTWN010000013.1, on the reverse strand, counting down.
CAAGGCCAAGGCAACATAACAACATTACCTTGGAAACAAAAAAAAAGAATTTATTCGAGGGAGAAATGAGAAATATTTTGTTCCACCACAGAGAATTTTTTAATTTCAAAGAATTTATGTGATACATCAGAGCAATCATTTCTAGGATTTAATCATTCCTAAGAGCGAATTCATCCCTTTCAACGCGGTCATTCGATTTGGTAATAGTAATAAAGATAATAACGAATAGAAAAAAATTAATGGCCTGATCGTGTATCAACGGCCAATCTTCGGTAGAAGAGAAGGTTCCATCGGAACAATTATTTATTTCTATTTCAAGATACCTGATCTCTTTTTTCAAATTTTTTTTTATTTGAAAAAAAAAAGTGTGGGGATAAATGACAAAAAGATATTGGAACATAACTTTGGAAGAGATGATGGAAGCAGGAGTTCATTTTGGCCATGGTACTAGGAAATGGAATCCTAGAATGGCACCTTATATATCTGCAAAGCGTAAAGGTATTCATATTACAAATCTTACTAGAACTGCTCGTTTTTTATCAGAAGCTTGTGATTTAGTTTTTGATGCAGCAAGTAGGGGAAAACAATTCTTAATTGTTGGTACCAAAAATAAAGCAGCTGATTCAGTAGCGCGGGCTGCAATAAGAGCTCGGTGTCATTATGTTAATAAAAAATGGCTCGGTGGTATGTTAACGAATTGGTATACTACAGAAACGAGACTTCATAAGTTCAGGGACTTGAGAACGGAACAAAAGACGGGGAGACTCAACTGTCTTCCGAAAAGAGATGCCGCTATGTTGAAGCGACAATTATCTCACTTGGAAACATATCTGGGCGGCATTAAATATATGACGGGGTTACCCGATATTGTAATAATCGTTGATCAGCAAGAAGAATATACGGCTCTTCGAGAATGTATCACTTTGGGAATTCCAACGATTTGTTTAATCGATACAAATTGTGATCCGGATCTCGCAGATATTTCGATTCCAGCTAATGATGATGCTATAGCTTCAATCCGATTAATTCTTAACAAGTTAGTATTTGCAATTTGTGAGGGTCGTTCTAGCTATATACGAAATTATTGATTAATAATAAGATAAATAAATTATTTGGTTTGGGGAACTCCATAGATTTATGGAATCGGTTACTATACTACTACTGAATCGCGCAAAAAAGAATAACCGGAGATATTATGTGATTAGTCGGTATTCAAAATATAAAATTTAAGTAGACAAGCCGAAAAAGAGATGGTTGAATCAAAATAATTCCTTTTAAAGTTCTATTTCTTGCAGAGGGCAATATGAATGTTCTATTATGTTCCATCAACACATTAAAAAGATTATACGATATATCGGCTGTGGAAGTAGGCCAACATCTCTATTGGCAAATAGGGGGTTTCCAAGTCCATGCCCAAGTACTTATTACTTCTTGGGTTGTAATTGCTATTTTATTAGTTTCAGCCATTATAGCTGTTCGAAATCCACAAACCATTCCTACTGACGGTCAAAATTTCTTTGAATATGTCCTTGAATTCATTCGAGACGTGAGCAAAACTCAGATTGGAGAAGAATATGGTCCATGGGTTCCCTTTATTGGAACTATGTTTCTATTTATTTTTGTTTCTAATTGGTCAGGGGCTCTTTTGCCTTGGAAAATCATACAGTTACCTCATGGGGAGTTAGCTGCACCCACAAATGATATAAATACTACTGTTGCATTAGCTTTACTTACGTCAGTAGCATATTTCTATGCGGGTCTTTCAAAAAAAGGATTAGGTTATTTTGGTAAATACATCCAACCAACCCCAATCCTTTTACCGATTAACATCTTAGAAGATTTCACAAAACCCTTATCACTTAGCTTTCGACTTTTCGGAAATATATTAGCTGATGAATTAGTAGTTGTTGTTCTTGTTTCTTTAGTACCTTTAGTGGTTCCTATACCTGTCATGTTCCTTGGATTATTTACAAGCGGTATTCAAGCTCTTATTTTTGCAACTTTAGCTGCGGCTTATATAGGTGAATCCATGGAAGGACATCATTGACTAGTTTTCAAAATAGTCTTTTTTTTTAGCTTAGCCCGCCGCAACGTATGTGCGGCTCAAAATAATCTACTTAGGGAACAAAAATTAAAAATTTATAAAAAAGGTTATCCAAATAAGGTCTAAATAAAATAAGTATACGATTTAGTGTAAAAAAAAAATAGGAAAGAGATCCATCTAAAAGATCTTTTTCCTAAAAATATTCTTTGTTTTACCAATTTATACTTCCCTCCAATGAATATTCTTTTTATATTGTTTTGGATTTGGATTGTTTTGTTGTATTTTGTTTTGTTCATTCAATTATAATATTAAATATTATATAGTAGGAGTCATAATTTGAATAATAATTCTTATGGTATCTCCGTTTACGACGTGTGATTAAAAAAAAAGATGTTATATAGAACGGATTCCCGTTTCATTCATTCAATTCAACGATTGACCAAAAGATAATTTTAATAAATAATAAAATAAAAATTACATGAACTTAGATCACTGAAATGCTGCTATTTCTATGCAATAATTCGGTCTAACGAATTGATTTAGATTGATTTTATCCATATGGGATAATGATAAATAAAAGGAAGAGAAGGCTTTAAAAAAAACGAGATTAAAAAGAATAGGGTAGGAGTGGAGGGGGGTCGAACTAGGTGTATAGAATCTAATCGCTATAAGACAACTCTTTGTTTTGTGGATGTTTCAAAAAATGATTCTCGAATCCGATTGAATC
>JAUTWN010000013.1:2500-10000 GCA_033043275.1 Ruscus hypophyllum | reverse complement strand
AAGTCATCGTTTAATAGCTATTTTGCTTCAATCTCCCCTCTACAAACTAAAAATTGAAGATTTAGTTACGATTAGAAATAAACTTTTTGTATCTTCATCCATGGATCCTTTACTCATACTCATTCAATTGGAAGTGTTGATCTTGATCCAAACTCAAAAAAAAATTTGTTTCGCGATTTCATAATCCAATTTTTTTTTTTTCAATTTATAATTGATCCTTGGATACAAATCACGAGAATTTAGATTCTTCCTCGAATCTTTCATTAAGAGGTAAAGGATTTAATCCTTTTAAGAAATAAAGTTTTGGATCGGAATATGAATCAAACCGAAGGACCCCTTAACTATTTAAGTTGTTAATAGAACGAATCACACTTTTACCACTAAACTATACCCGCTAACTTGTTAATGTAATTATTGTATATGAATGGACCATTTGTCGAACAAGGGAATTAGACGGAATCAAAATAGGATCAGAACAGAATCATGAAAATGGGGGTGTTGACGTGTTTCGCCGGGGGACTTGATGAGATAGGAAAAGAAGGCTCATTAAAAAAAAGTTCTATCTTTTGCTCGGGGAGTTTTTTAGGTATGACTTGAAAGAACCATTGAAGTCAAAACATAAAAATGCATTGTGCAAGAATTCATAGCTCTATTTTTTTTTTTTCAAATTAGATAAATCATTTGATCTATTGATCTATGATTCATTGGAACAAGAAACGGCCCGGCTAGGTACTGACCATGCCAGGCCGGGGGAATAAAAGGGCCTTTCGGACGAAATCAAAGAGGTATTCTTTACTTTTTTTCTTTCTATTCTATTAGAAATATCTCTTTCGAGCCATTCTGTTATCTAAATAACAATGGAATTTCTGATAAAATTTGTATATATCCTTGTATATATCTATAGAATAAAGAAAGATAAAGAAATACTTTTTTCAATCGTTACTTTATGTGTAACATAGTAATTATCCTTTTTCAATTGGGGGAGATGGCTGAGTGGACTAAAGCGTCGGATTGCTAATCCGTTGTACGAGTTATTCGTACCGAGGGTTCGAATCCCTCTCTTTCCGTTTCCGCCGATGATTTGAGATTCCTCTTTCTAATTTGAAAAAAAAAAACCTGGAGCCCCTTTGATTTTATCATAGTTAAAGGTGTGGAATAGATAAAATCAGAATAAAATGCAAAAACAAAAAAGAATCAAGTAAGGAAAATGATAAACCCCTTATTTTATTCTTCACGTCCAGGATTACGTCCTGGATCATTAGATAGGAATCCGAAGATGAAGAGAGAAACAAAGAATATCACTACTGTGTAAACGAAGAGTTTGAGAGTAAGCATTACAAATCTCCAAGATCATTTTTTTGGAAAAAGGGAATAGATTATCCATTTTTATACCACATATCCTATTTTTGACACCAAGAAATTAACTGGTTTCTAGAAACGAAAAGAATTTCAATAAATTCTTTTGTAATAAGATTCTTTCATTACCAAAATGATCTTTCTCTTTCATACCAACAATTAGATATTGTGGGGGACCCTACATAGGGTCCTTGTTCACTGGAAAGGGTCAGAATGAGGAAATAAGATGATCCAGATTTCTCCCGGCTATCCAAGAATTTAAATGTTTGAATCGAAGGTTCATAATGTAAGATTTCTCTGATCTTATCAATTGTTAGAATCCTTTTTTTTATCGAATAAATCATTAATATTTGTAGGACAGTATTAAAGATCTCATCGAAAACTTACAGCAGCTTGCCAAACAAGGGCTAAGAGAAAAAAGAGCACAGGTATAACTGGCATAACATCTACGATTGGATTGAAAAAAGCGTAAGCCTCGGGCAATTTGGCGAAGAAAAAACTACTCGAATGAAGGTAAGAATTAAGATAGATACAGATCAAACTAAAGATATTAAGCATAACAAAAATTTCGTTCGTGGAGATAATTGCATTTTGATTGAGTTATTGATATAAGGGGAAAATGAAGAAAGTAAGGCAGACCAAAAAACCCTTCTTTTTCTTTGAACTCGCCCAATCAAAAATCCTTCGATTTTCAAAGGATAATAGAAGGAATCAGACTTTCATACAATATCTTAATTGAATTATATGTAATGATCAATAAATGAAGTTGAATTCTATATCTACACGTGTCAAATCCTAGCAACAATCTAACCTATTCCATAGATATTTGGACTGGAATTGACGAACAACCAATACCAATATTAGTGTTTATTAGTGTCGAATAGAAATCTAAATGGGGCGTGGCCAAGTGGTAAGGCAACGGGTTTTGGTCCCGCTATTCGGAGGTTCGAATCCTTCCGTCCCAGAGCAGACCAATTCTATCAGAATAAAGATTGTTCTTTTGAACTTTCACTTCTGTTTAATTTAAGGGTGTAATGTTGGATAAAATGTGATCCTTGTTTATCTTTTTTAATGATTCTTCTCTGAATTATATCTTTTCTTTCTCACAAACTGAATCAAGTTCAATATGTAACAGATGTATCTCATTTTTTTTTTTTATTTTGTGTCTGGCCCTAATGAAGAATTGTAAATCCATGTAGCGATTGAGACGGGGGGAGATTCATATATTCTATTCACTTGACTTTATGGAAATGGAATTTATGGAAAGATTACGGAAATATTACTGAACTTGAAGTCAAACAAAATACGTAGAACAATGAAGCAATGCCTATATGTATATGTATGTATTGTTCTATTTCAGTGACAACACCAACACCGTTTCCATTTTGGTGAAAAAGATCCGTGATACCTAAAATAGAATATTCGTGACTACCTCAAGTGACAATTGTTTGGTACATCTGATAGATAAGGAAAGTTCCTATTCTTCCTATTTTGATTTTATCAATCAGATAAAAGAATAACGACCTAAACCTTACCTTACAGGAATCTTTTCTATCCATCCCACAAAAAAAGAAATTGTATTTTTTTTAATCTATCTTTCTGGTTTAAATCATTGATGATTCCATTGGAAAATAAATATGGATTTATCTCGCCTATGATGATTCAATTTGTGCCTCTTTAATCAATGCAATATCCACTCACAATTTTTACCTATTCGTTTCGTTATGATTCCGACGACTTGTTACTTGTTATTAGAGATCCCATTTTGTCTTTAGTGGAAAATTTTATTCAAATAATGAAATGATGTTGAAGCAGTCAATTTTGTAAATTCAACATTTTTAATGATTCCTTATGATTTCTTGGTACTCGAAGAAGTATGAGATTGGTGAATCGATCCTATCGAGTCACTTCCGGCCTTTCCGGGTCATTGGACTAGCTTATTTCATTAATGACTTATATTCATTCTGTTTCAGTATTGGGAATCCAATTTATTTCGTTTTTAATTTAGGTGTTCAAAAAAGAATTGGATCTTTCATGAGTGCTTGTCTTGAACAATCTGTTGAAGATGTATATTAAAGAAGAACTTGTTTAGTCGTGTTCTTTATCAAATTTAGAATATAAAATAAATAAAATGTTTCATTCATACGATAAAATATGGGGTTAAATTGAATTCTTGCTGAGAATTTTCCAGAAAACTATCTACCCGTACATATAGAAAAATAAAAAAAAAACTATAGATTACTATGTACCCATTGAGCCAATGACTATTCATGATTCCATATTGAATCAATTCCATACCGGTTCTAAATTAGAGGAATTTTATGGTAAAACTTCGTTTGAAACGATGTGGTAGAAAGCAACGTGCGACTTGAAGGACATGATCAGCTGTGGATTCTTACATCCACCATTTTATATAGGAATGAAGGTGCTCTTGGCTCGACATCGTTTGTTCTGTTCCACTAGAACCCTCATTTTTTTGTTGGGTTGTAAATAGTACATGATGGAGCTCGAGCAGAAAGTATTGACTCATTTTTCAGGAGCAAGGATCTAGGGTTAGTACCAATCAATAAGTTGGAACAACTTCGTAAGTATATCTTCGATATAGAAATCGGACGGATCCAATTCGAACAAGTTTAAAATCCAAAAAGGAAAAATTTGTTGGAATTGGTAAAACTATTTGATTTCTTTCGATCAAAAGTGTATCACGCGGGAATCAACCATTCATATGATTCTTCGATAGAAAGGAATCACAAAAGGTGTGTTGCTGCCATTTTGAAACGATTAAGGATCACCGAAGTAATGTCTAAACCCAATGATTCAAAGTAAAGATAAAGGATCCCGGAACAAGGAAACACCATTTTCAATTGTCTCAACAACTGGATCAGAATGAAGAATCAAAATGGATTCTAAACGAGACAAACAAAAGGGGTTAGAGATCGCTCAATAAATGAAATGCCTGAGGATTTTACTTATAGCCCTTTGAGAATTATCCAACTTGAGTTATGAGTACGAATGATTTTTTTGGGGGGAAGTAATAATAAAAAAACGACTTAAATCATAGTTTAATTGATTTGATGCTTTTATATATCCATTTGTCATTATATACATGTATATACATGTACATAAATTCCAATCATTCTTTCTCGAGCCGTATGAGGAGAAAACCTCCTATACGTTTCTAGGGGGGGCATCTACATCTATCCCAATGAGCCATCTATCGAATAGTTGCAATTGATATTCGATCTCGAAGAGAAGGAAGAGATCTTCGGAAAGTGGGTTTTTACGATCCGATAAAGAATCAAACTTATTCAAATGTACCCGCTATTATATATTTCCTTGAAAAAGGCGCTCAACCTACAGGAACTGTTTATGATATTTCAAAGAAGGCAGAAATTTTTAAGGAACTTCGCGTTAATCAAACGAAATGAAATTAATGAAATAAAAAAAAAAAAGAGGGGGGGGAGTTATATCTAGCTTTTTATCATTTTTTTTCTACTTCTACTATTTACTACTCCCCCCTTTTCTTGCTTTATTCATACCTAATTTATTATTGTATTGCTCCCATATGATCCCATATTCTATATTATAACGACAAAAATATCTTTTATTGATATATTGATATGAAACGGATAGAAAGAAAAAAGCTCAAGTGAGAAATAACTCGATTTATAAATATCAAATTATAGCATTACCCTCAATTGGGTGGGTTTCGTTGGAACTCTACCAACAAACAAAAACAAACAGGGGGTCAAGCCTCTATTGAATAAACCTGATATTTTTTCCTAGTTATTCCTTTTATTCCTCCATCTACACTTTTTTTTATATCTATGTAGTGCTAATTCAACACAAGTCCTTATTATTATTATTTTTTTTTTTATTTAAAATGGAAATTCCATTGAATTTCTTTTGTTTTCTCAACATTCATATTGACAATAGTGTATCGAACAAATATAATTCGATCGTGGATAAATAGATCCATTGCTCTCCGTTCCATAAGTTTGGTTTTTACTTTACTTTACTTCATTACAATAATGGGTTGGTTGGATTCGCTGTGACACAATAAGTTTCTTTTAAATGATGAAAAAATGGATAAGATAAAATAAAAAAGGGTGCAATTTTGATTTATCTTTTTATCTGTGAATTTATTGTATTTTCATTTGATCTATTTATTTTTGTTCATAATTAATCATAAATAAAAATGTTTTTTTATTTGTTGCTGGTTCAATGTTTTGATTGAGTCGTGCAATCCAATCTCTTTATTTATTTTGATTCCGATCATATCTAGATACCATAATTATTCGGGTTGCTAACTCAACGGTAGAGTACTCGGCTTTTAAGTGCGGCTAGGATCTTTTACACATTTGGATGAAGCAAGGGATTCGTCCATACCATCGGTAGAGTTTGTAAGACCACGACTGATCCTGAAAAGGAATGAATGGAAAAAACAGCATGTCGTATTAATGTTAATGGAGAACTCTGCGAAGACTTCATTCTTACTGGATTGGTACAAAATCTTGTTTGAATTCTTGGAACGGGACAAAATCAATTCACAGTTGGGTCGAGTGAATAAATGGATAGAGCCCCATGGCTTGGCTCCAATTATAGGGAAACAAAAAGCAACGAGCTTTCGTTCTTAATTTGAATGATTACCCGATCTAATTAGATGTTAAAAATTGATTAGTGCCTGATGCGGGAAAGGGTTCTCCCATGAGTGGATTCTCCATTTTTTTTTAATGAATCCTAACTATTAATTATTCTCCATTATGGAATGGAGACGAATGTGTAGAAGAAGCGGTATATTGATAAAGATCATTTTTTCCAAAATCAAAAGAGCGATCGGATTGCAAAAATAAAGGATTTCTAACCATCTCGGTATCCTATAACGAACACAAACCAATTGGATGGAAAAAGGGAGGATAGAGAATCCGTTGATTAGTATACCTGTGTTCGAGGTATCCATTTTTTATTACTATATACCTTGTTTTGGCTGTATCGCACTATGTATTTATTTGATAACCCAAGAAATTGCCTGCCTTTCGTTCAAATCGAATTTCAAATGAAGGAATTACAAGGATATTTAGAAATATATAGATCTCGGCAACAAGACTTCCTATATCCACTTCTCTTTCAGGAGTATATTTATGTACTTGCTCACGATTATGGTTTAAATAGATCGATTCTTTACGAATCCATGGAAAATTTAGGTTATGATAATAAATCCAGTTTACTAATTGTGAAACGTTTAATTGCTCGAATGTATCAACAGAATCATTTGATTATTTCGGCTAATAATTCTAACCAAAATCAATTTGTTGGACACAACAAGGATTTTTATTATCAAATGATATTAGAGGGGTTTGCAGTCATTGTGGAAATTCCTTTTTCGCTACGATTCGTATCTTCCCTAGAAGGAAAAGAAATAGCAAAATCTCATAATTTACGATCAATTCATTCAATATTTCCTTTTTTAGAGGACACATTATCACATTTAAATTATGTGTCAGATATACTAATACCCTACCCGATCCATCTGGAAATCTTGGTTCAAAGCCTTCGCTGCTGGGTACAAGATGCCCCTTCTTTGCATTTATTGCGATTCTTTCTCCACGAGTATCGTAATTTGAATAGTTTGATTACTTCAAAAAAATCCATTTTTTTTTTTTCAAAAAAGAATCAAAGATTATTCTTGTTCCTATATAATTCTTATGTCTATGAATGCGAATCCATATTCGTTTTTCTCCGTAAAGAATTTTCTCATTTACGCTCAACATCTTTTGGAGCCCTTCTTGAGCGAACACAATTCTATGGAAAAATAGAAGATCTTGTAATAGCCTTTCGTAATGACTTTCAGTCCATCCTATGGTTGTTCAAGGATCCTTTGATGCATTATGTCAGATATAAAGGAAAGTCAATTCTGGCTTCAAAAGGGACTCCTCTTCTGATGAATAAATGGAAATATTACTTTGTCAATTTCTGGCAATGTCATTTTTACTTGTGGTCTCAATCAGGCAGGATCCATATAAACCAATTATCCAATCATTCCCTCGATTTTCTGGGTTATCTTTCAAGTGTACGACTAAATCCTTCAGTGGTAAAGAGTCAAATGCTAGAAAATGCATTTATAATAGATAGTGCTATTAAGAA
>JAUTWN010000012.1:2500-22770 GCA_033043275.1 Ruscus hypophyllum | reverse complement strand
GTGAGGCAGACTAGACATACCAAATGAAAAGACTTCTCTTTGAAAAGGTAGTTTACTTACACTTTAGTATCTGCTCCTAAGAGAGGGGCTTCGTGATATCTTGCTTGAAAAATGAATCTATTTTTCCTAAAAAAGGACTGCATGATAACAAATTAATCTAATTCTTTTCGTTATCAGAGAAGGGCCCCAGCCCAAAAGGGGGCTTGCCTTTGCTAGATCTATGGCAAAGTGGGCTTGACTTTGATAGAGATTTTTACCATCATTTAAGTAAATACAGATTGAGATTGTAGAAACATGAGCTTGTGATATAGCTTTAGCTGAAGCTTCAATAAAGGTTACATCGTATCTTGACCGTAAGGATAGCTATATGCTTAAGTAGGAGAACCTGTGGCTGGATTGAATCCTTAGCTTAGGGAAAGCAAAGCATGTAAACAGTCTTTAGCAAACACCAAGCATCAGATCCGTAACCTTAGTCTTAGCAACCCGACCTAAGAAAGTAAACTTCATCTCCTCAACCCTGGTAACTATAAAACTAGACGGCACTCATTTCATTCTCTGGGAGCTGGAGATCCTTACTCTACGCTAATAGGTCTTTCTGTATCGCTAGCCTAAAAGAGTCAGTAGGGAACCTAAAGAAAAAGTGCTATTTCGCTGAAAGTCATGTAAGCAGAAGTCTATGGTAGTAGGTGTTCAAATCCCGCCTACTAAACTCCCATTTCTTGAGCTTCAGTTGCAGTCGTTGTTGCTATTGAGATATTGGATCTCCTAGCAATAAGCCTCTCCCTAGCAGTCGAGTAAGTAAACTACCTTCTCAATACAAGGGGCTACGTCCGGTGTATTCTTGATGTTTATGCCTCCGTTCCTTCTTCATGGATTATATCCGCCAATAGCCATCAAATGTGAGACAAGGAAGCTGTTGAAGAACTAGGAGTTGGAACTGGGGGAGGTAAAGCTATCTTCATCGAAGAACGAGCAGAATGAAGATTATTGATTATGCTTAGACTTGCTGGAAAGACTGACTATACACGCCTAGGTGCTTCTGTATCGCTACCCTAAAAGAGAGTGAGTCCTAAGTCAGTAACTTAGTGCAAGATGGCAAATTGAATGGAGAGGGCAAAAAAAAGCTAGGTATTGCCGAAAGACTTGGGATTTCTTCAGGACGCGCAGCTGTACTCGATGCGATTTATTTGTGTGATAGCTCCCTCTCCGTCTCATATAAAGTTTAGTATTACATACCTCTCCTAGGAACCCTTTCTTTATTGCCTAGCTTGTAATAAAGAATTAGCTGTAAAGATCACAAAACGGGCTAAAAGTCAACGTTTGGCACCTTCGACTATTGAATTGGATAGCTAGGAATTGGTTAGTTACACTGCTTTCGTTTCAGACTTAGCTTCGAGCTTGGGTCTCGGATCTTCGGCTGTAGCTGCACAGGAAAGAGGCGATAGTTGGGTTGCTAGGGTGTCGTGAGTTCGCCTACCTCGAATGAGTGAGGTATCAACGTTTTACCTCTCCATCGCCTACCAGGAATCTCGAGCTACTAACCCATTCTATTAGCTACGTTTTCAGGAGTTGGCTTTCCTCTCAGGCTTCTACCCTGGTGACTTCTGCAACGAGTCTAATAAATAAGGAAGAAAGCATGGCTCCTTTGGCTTGGGTTCGCAATCCTCGCTTCGGCGGTTGGGTTCGCTTAGCAACCAGGAAAGAGAGAGGGTTCTCATCCTTGGATCCTGCCTAGCTACAAGAGCTCTTTCTTCCCTATCGGGCGCTTAAAGATGATCTGGCATGCAATCCAATAAGAAGTACTTCTCGAACAGGTCTTCCATTTGGTACTCCTTCGGCATGATCCGAAGCGATTGAATGATAGAGTGGAGTGGGTCGCTAAGCTAGAACCCATATGGGAAGAGTCAGATATATGGTTTAGTTACCTCTCCATCGATCGGGAATAAGACTAGCTACCAAGAAAGAATGAGGGATTTCGCTTCAGCTTCTTTCTAGCTGTTAGACGTTCTACCAGGATGTAAGCTGTTCTAAGCGCTAATCCATATAAGAATAAGAGCATCTTTCCATCCTCCCAAAACAAAAGAAGTCTCACCTGCTTGGATTATCTTATGATCTAGGTTTGATTCCATGGCCAGAATCAAAAGGTAAGGGCACAAGGGGCTTAGGGGCAGGCCTATACCACCAGAAAAATACAAGACCCTGATACCGTCAAGGCGAGTTGAAAGATAGGGGGAGAACTCATAGCTTCCATCGCTAGTTCTCTTTCCCATGGCTGTTTCAGAAGCGTATAACGCAGGTTCTTGAAAGCCATACCTTTCATCAACAAAGAATGGAAACCTGCCTGCTAACAGCAAAAGGATATAGCCATTCCAAATCCAGCCCATGGCTCTCTGCCCCAATTGGGATTGGTGGTATAGGTTTTTCAAATCGTCTGGAAGACCAAAGTAAGCGAAATCCACTAGTCCTCAGTAGATCTCTCCCAGGGAGCATTTGTAGACCCATTCCTACCGAAGAGGAACTCCTACTTCGAAAGGTGAGGGGTCTATTTACAGTATTCTCGTTGCCTTTCTCCTTGGATGCCTGATTTGGCACGATGCGGCTCTTTCTTCTCTTATGCCCGTACTTACGGATGTAGTAAACTAGATTCATAATTCCTCTTTCTCTTCAGATGTCTTGCTACCTTGCCTACTATCTATATGCTCTCGAGGCTGGCCAACAAGAACCGAACCCCAACTCCCGGTCGGGATCTTTTACTTATGTATGTGCGCCACAATCTAATCTCCCATGGATTCGCGATGATCAGACTTTCATCGATCGGGATACGCTTTCTAACCAAGATATCAACCCATGGCTCCTAGCCCCGGGCTTAAGAAAGGAGGTACGCGAGAATCTCAATCTTGCGTATTCACCTTTCCACGATCTAACTCTTCACGTCATGCTGATCCGCGATTATACGCTAAGCTAAGATATCAAAGGACTTGAACCTACGGCATCAGGTTCGTGAGACCCACGTTCTAACGAAAAGCTGAACCCACCCATCTCTGTCGAAGGAAAATGGCTGCTCGCACGAAAGCTTCCCTACACGACTTGTTCTCTACGCCGAAGGTTGTCTTCTCGATAAGGAATACACTTCTATATAGGATGTCCGACTTATTGTTCCAGGCACGAGCTTTCATCGACTGTGCTTTGTCCTACCGTGGGATTCCCAGGCTTTCGCCTTCCTTTCATTGAGGAAGGTTTGGCCTACCTTTTCTTATTCACGCGCGGGACTGGCCTCTTCCAAGCAACATCAGATACAGGCACACCGGCAGCCAACGCCTTAGCTGTCTTATTCGACATCAGGGTTTCAAACTTGTCTAGCTACTTCTAACTCTACTTATGCACCAGGCACTGCCCGAACCAAACCAACATTCGTCGATTGATTCACGGGAATTGCCATCATTCTAGTACCAAGCCTCTCTAACTCCCAGCGTCACCTCCGGCCACAGGCCAGGAATTCCATCCATACGCGCTAGCTTTGGCCGAAACTACTTAATCTTCCGATTCCTAATAGTGGTTCTTGTAATTTCAATTTAGAGTTCCAAATTCATTAAACTGATGAATTAGCGGTAAATCCTTTCATTTCAATAGGGCTACTGCCCGCGTCTGGTTCTTCTTGATCCTTGATCGGCTCTCCGCTTCGCCTCTTATTAGGAAGGTGGCAACTTCTTTGTGTATGACTTTAGTCCGTTCCGGAGCCCTAATTGAGTGGGCCTGTCGATATGTTTAGTTAGATACAATCTTCCGCTGGAGCCCTTCTAGTAGCTTCTCCTTTCTCACGCTCTGCCATTGCCGCTCTCTTTCTTCAGGGCTTGGTTCAGCGCGACCTCTATTCTATATATAGTACGTCTGCCCGCTGATTCTTCATATTCTATAATTGCATATACTATCTATGCTATTCTATTAGGAAGGGTCGAAAGCCCTGAGGTGTCAAAACCTTACTCTTTGTTTTTGCATTTTCAAGATTCCATAGTCTTAGCGACTTAGCATGTAAACAACCAGCTTTGAAGGTATCCGTTCACGGAAGAAACTAACTCGCAGATGACCACCTATTTTTTCGAGACAGACTTATGATTCGTCACTTTAGAACGTGGGTTTCTAACCCAAGGTAGATCAAATCCCTTGAGCACTGCTATATCACGAATTGACCTATTCATTCAAATGGGACTTCCACCCAGGAAGCTCTTCTCCTCAAATGGCATATCTCCAGATAGAATAATATGTCTAAAGGAAGGCCACTAAACAAACCCTTATCGGCCTGAACGAGGTACAGATATGGGGTTTTATAAGGTCCCAGTTCGTTCGTTAGAAGGGTGTTTTGTTGTCTTGTAGCCTTTATAGCTATAAATTCTTATTAGGAGCATCCTTTGCTTTACTCTATAAGGGGACTGGAGGGTCCTATAGACTTTTTTTATAGCTTTCCCTTTCTTTAGCTAGAATTCTGATTCTCCGCTTGAAGATCGGTCTTATCAAGGGAATCTTTCATGCTGTCTGAAATCCTTGTTACGAGTGGATCCATTGGATCGGTTCGTCAATAGCGTTAGGTTTGGATTCCATTTTGACTCTGCGCCTTTTTTTCCAATTAGTGGATCAATCCATTTGAAATTCCTTCATAGCATAGCAGAGGGGCGTTGCGACTTTTTGCGTCACTACTGATAGTGATGACCTACTTCACTCTGCTAGCTTCTAGACTGACTTCCTGACTCTCTTTCCTAGCTTGCATCTATTAGGTAATAGAGAGCCCTTGAACCAACTCTTTATTTCCTGCTCTGATAGTTATCGCGTAGTAGGAATAGCCCCTCATCGACACGGGAAGAGAGCTTCAAGCAAGTGGAAAAATCATGCCTTACGAGTATGCAAGTAATCCCGTCATCTCGTGCAAATGAGGGGAAATAGATAGAGAAGGAGGCTGTTCTCAGGACAAAGAAGAAGATCTTAGAAGGAATTCCCGGTGCATGTTTTCTCGAAAGCACTCCCAGTCTCTCCCGGGCATGGTAGCCAAGATAGAAAGGCAGATAATGGCAATGAAAGGAGGTGTGCGTGTCTGTCTTTCCTGAGCTAGTGGCATATCGATAATATGAATATGCCTCGCATCGAAGATAAAGAAGAAGAATCCAATCCCTAAAGCAATTCCGGTAATAAGAGCTATCGGCATTACCGCTGTGGGAGGGACGGAAGAACTCCTTGCCCTAAGACTAACTGAAGAAGATGGCATCAAGCCCGATTTAATCCGACTTCTATGAGCAGACGATTACTGAAAACTTTCAACAGAATGCCTTTTTGCGGCAGTTACTATTTCCGGAAATTGACTGAAAGTCGCTTTACTGTGCATACAATAGTAAAAGAGTCCTAGCTGCTATACTAATATCTACTTCTTTAGCTAAACTGTAAGAGAGTAGAAGGAGTTCTAGTATGAGTCCTGTCCTTTAGTCCCGGCTTTCCTCTCTATTTACAGCTTGTACCACCGACCTCCTTCTGAAACGGGAGAGACGATAGGTTTCTGTTCAACAATATGGATGGCGGCGAATCGAAAACTCGAAATATCATAAGATAAGAAGTAGCGTAGGGTAGAGTAGATTCGACGGTTGCGTAGAGAAGTTATATGCACCTTCTTTCATGATGTAGTTGCTTTGACTTTTCTTTATCGAGATTGGGTTGGTGTTCAGTCGGATAAGAAGCGGGGTAGAGGAATGGTCAACTCATCAGGCTCATGACCTGAAGACTGCAGGTTCGAATCCTGTCCCCGCCTAATCACTTGAGAGACTTTCGTCAGTCCTGCTCGTGAGATCTTCGAGGTAAGAGAGTTGATCGAAAAACCAACGACCAAAGTGCTTAGCCTTGTGTAGACCGAAATGGTCTCGCGAAGCCGGTCAACGTTTGGCTAAGATCCTTTCTGAAAGCTCGAGAGTACACTAGAGTCGAGTGAGCGGGAGGAGCCGTTGTTTGTTGCTTATCTCCGAGCAGCTGAGTTGAACTAATTGAAGAAAGTACTTGAAGCGAAGACGACCAATGAGCGAAAGGCTTTATTACTTACACAAAAGGTTGGTTGACTTAGCAGATCACTCACTCTATTGCTCAGAATAAATAGGGGGATCAGAGGCAGTCACTGTTGGAAACTGGGGAGTTGGCTGAGAAAGATGGACAGTAACGATCGCGTAATATAAATTCTTCGGCCTCGTCATCGAAAGCGGCTTCCAATTGCTCGGAAATTATAAGCTATATGGGGGGCTTGGATGGTGAGCAAAAACAATTGATCAAGAAGTTGGTCAACTTTCGCATGAAAGAAGGTAAAAAAACAAGAGTTCGTGCTATTGTTTATCAAACTTTTCATCGCCCAGCTCGAACTGAACGCGATGTAATCAAACTTATGGTTGACGCCCTAGAGAATATAAAGCCCATATGCGAAGTGGAAAGAGTAGGAAGAGCAGGTACTATTTATGATGTCCCTGGGATTGTAGCCAGGGATCGTCAACAAACCTTAGCTATTCGTTGGATCCTTGAAGCAGCTTTCAAACGACGTATAAGCTACAGGATAAGCTTAGAGCAATGTTCATTTGATGAGATACTGGATGCTTACCGAAAGAGGGGAATTGCACGTAAGAAAAGGGAGAATCTTCATAGACTGGCTTCCACCAATCGAAGTTTCGCGCATTTCAGATGGTGGTAAAGTGAGACCACAAAAAGAGCTCTTCCGAATGAGAAAGAAAAAAAGTGCTTAGTTTCGTTGGAAAAACCAACGCAAATCTCATATTGACTTTCTAAAGCCGGATATAGAAAAGGTTGGAGAGAGTGACTTTATGAAATTATCTCCTTGCCAAAGCTGCGCAAGGCGGCCCCCCAGAACAAAGCCCCACCCTTCTTTTCCCCCCTTTAATGAAAGACCCTCGCCTCGCTTCCCATTCTATTCATTTTTGGGTCGGGACTGATCAAGGTTATACCTGCTTTAATTCCTTCAATAACAACTATATGGGGCACCTTTTAGGACACATGCGAACAATCCATATACTACCTCTACTTGATCTTCGTATGCTATTCTCTTCCCAACCCAACCATCCTCAGTAGGGCGTTCCACCCCTTCGACTGATGCAGACGTGGTTCCCTCGCTCGTGATATGCCTTCGCCAGTGAAAGAAAGATGAAAGTCAGTCAAAAGAGATATTCAAGATGAAAGGCCAGAATCTTCATTCAGTTGGAACATCCTTCTCTTAATACACGGAACCAGTTATTAGGGTTTTTCTTTTTACAAGTCAAGATACTACGTAACCTAAGCCCCATTGCCAGGAACTGCCATAACCGGACAAGAGAAAGAAGGCAAGCAAACAACCTTTCGACAAAGCTGTAACCCCAGGGTTATGAAATAGCTCAACCATTGGGATGTAATTGCTCGATCGGAAGTGATGAGGTTCTGAAAGAAAGAGTGGAAGGGCGTGTAGCTACGGAATAGGTATCGTAAGGACTGATTCCCAGGCTGCTTTAGCTACTGTTCGCCCAGAAACCCGAATAAGAACAAGAGCAGGAACTCAGCCTCAAACTCCAATTCCATGGACTGGTGGATCTCATACTCGAATGATTGATTGGCCAGATAGACCCTTCCTTCCAAGAGAAAGAAGAAGAACATATCTCTAGGCCGGCTGCTTAACTCCTAAGCAAGGCCGGTTTCCCTTACTGTACGAGTAGGATTGATGACGTGGACCACTTTCGAAAGTGGGAGATTCGGTTTTGAACAACTCTTTTTCGGCTCCAATCCTCCCCTTATGCGCAGGAGTAGGATTCAATGGTGAAAGAACCTTGTTTTATAGGCTTTTGTTCAACTCCGATCTTTCAACTCGGAATAGTATCAACAAGAACAGGAACAAGAGCTTGGGTAAGCATTCAAAGCAAAAGCAGTCTCCTTTCACGACCACTTTCCAGTAGAGGGAGAAAGTCCTCTCATTATTCCCGGAAGTCAGAGCAATTGCCTTTCTTCTTTATCGCATTGAGCCGAGTGTGGGATCGATCCCTTTCGAGCTAACTTAACTGCCAACAAGAGAAAGAAGAACTAGCGACTCTCCGTTCAAGCTTTCAAAGAGCAGATTATCGGCTTGGCCACTCACTAAGGTCTTGGCTTAGCCATTCATTCTATTAAGGTAAGCTTTCCCATCTCAGAAGGAAAGTCTTTATTCAAACCATGCTACCACTAAGGATGGCAGTCAATAGCTCTAAGATCACATCGGGTTCTAACCCTCAGGTGACTTCACTCGCAACATCGGAATCTCTTTCCCTGCTATCTCCTCTCTTTCTCAATAAGTATGAGCTGGGGTAGCTTTAGAACAATTCCCAGGATTAGCAATAGGAATCGGAACTGTTTTCACTGTAGTCGATAACCTTATTAGAGGATGGGACCCTCTCCTTACTCTAACAAGTAAGCGAATAAACTACCTTCCTTTAGCGAGTCAACTTCCTTTCTTCCTCCATTCGTTTGTCGCCTTCCACTGCATGTATCGCTTGAAAGGCCAAAATACGGTAAGGAAAACCTGACTTTGGTACCTTTCGTGGGGATTGGTCATCTGATGTCTTCCTCGAGCTATTTCTCTCTATAGAAGGTGTTCTTTTAACCAGTTTTCCTCTATATAAGAGGTGTTCTCCGAACCGCTTTCTTCTATAATAAGGAAGAACAGAGCTACTCTTGATCAGATGCTTATTCCAGGCAAGTTTCTCAGTCAAGCAAGTAGGGAACAGATCCTCATTGCCTTTGCCTTTATATTCATAGGTGTGCTATATGATGTCCTTACTCTGGTTTGTTTGGTTATACGGCAGTTGAACCCTGCTTTCAGCATTAGTCTTCTCTATCCCCGTTCTGGGAACTTTCATTTAGGTAACTAGGAACGATACCCTATCCCTACGACAAGAACACGTGCTAACGAGACCCTCTCTTCACAAGACTGCAGTGAACAGGTGTCCCACGGAGCAATAAAGAAGCTAACCTTCCCCGGGGGTTAACCTTCTTTATAGAAGTTCTCTCTAGGCCCAATAGGAGAGGTTCTGGTTGGGCTTCCCTGGGAGAGATTTACATCATAGTAGGTTCATTCTGATTCTAGTTCCCAGTAGGTCTTTCGAGGAGGTGTCCACTCCATCTCCCTAAGCAAGCATTCGTTGTCTCTCTTCTCTGTGCTATCTTTCATTCTGGTTCGGGTACGCATACAGAATAGGTCCCTTGGAGTTGAGGGGGAAGAACAGGCTACCCCGTCATATGCACCTTACTTCAGGGAGTTTATCAGTCTCTCTATTCTATTTCTTTCTCTACGGAAGCTGGAGTTGAACCAGCGCTCTAAGAGCATTACTTACTCTTCAGAGTTGACCCCATTCCGTTCTGGCTACTTTTATTTAGGTAACAAATAAAGAACTTGGAACACGTGCTAACGAACGAAACCTTATTACAAGAACTGGGAACACATGCTAATGAGAAGACCCTCTCTTCACAAGAGAACGATAAGGCTAGGATGGTGAATAAGTCCCACGGAGCTAACCTCACCAAAGATTTGACCTTATTCATAGGTAAGGAAAGAATTTGAATAATTCACTTCCTTTTTTCGGTCGTTCTCTTCTGTCTTCTTTCTTTTTACTTGGTTGGCAGGGTCAGGGCCTTTCTCGCTGGGCGAGCGCATCCGATTCTAAAGTCCTTTCCTAAACCACTTCCCGTTCAGTTGCTGAAAGATAGAGATAAGGCTTTCTAAATGAGATTGAGTTCCACGAATATGCAGGCTAGAAAGATGCTATTTGCTGCTATTCTATCTATTTGTGCATCAAGTTCGAAGAAGATCTCAATCTATAATGAAGAAATGATAGTAGCTCGTTGTTTTATAGGCTTTATCATATTCAGTCGGAAGAGTTTAGGTAAGACTTTCCAAGCGACTCTCGACGGGAGAATCCAGGCTATTCAGGAAGAATTGCAGCAATTCCTCAATCCTAACGAAGTAGTTCCTCCGGAATCCAATGAACAACAACGATTACTTAGGAGCAGCTTGCGAATTTGTGGCACCGTAGTAGAATCATTACCAATGGCACGCTGTGCGCCTAAGTGTGAAAAGACAGTGCAAGCTTTGTTATGCCGAAACCTAAATGTTAAGTCAGCAACACTTCCAAATGCCACTTCTTCCCGTCGCATCCGTCTTCAGGACGATCTAGTCACAGGTTTTCACTTCTCAGTGAGTGAAAGATTTGTCCCCGGGTCTACGTTGAAAGCTTCTATAGTAGAACTCATTCGAGAGGGCTTGGTGGTCTTAAGGATGGTTCGGGTGGGGGGTTTCTCTTAAGAATAAAGAAGACGAATAGAATCTAATTCATGTTTATGCTAACAGAAGAGCGGATCCAATACTAAGACGACTTCTTTCTCAGGAAGTGCAGCAAGTACTTGAGGAATTTTGGGATTTCATGCCCCACGAGTGAGTTGCCAAGTGCCCCCTTGTCTAAAAGTTTTCTACCGCATGCGTCGTGTCCTACTTTTGCTTTAACTACTACAAGTCTCAATTTAGTGCATGATATAGCGCCCTTGTGTTAATAGTGCTTCGTTTTATTGCTGCTTTATTGAAGTCAATTGATCCTGTTATCGTCCGCTACAATTGTTTCCGATATTCGGTCAGCAAGTGTTGATCCTAGCCCGTCAGCATACCTTTTCTGATCCTTTCTGGGACCATTCGTATCTATTATGAGACGAGCGTTAAGTGAGGTAGACGTGCAGAGGTTGGTCATTCAGAAGCGTACTTATGTGATGAACTAACCCTTTGTCGACTTCGAAAGGTGATCCATATATCATAGGCCTGGCAATGGATGGTGCTTCTCTGCCCCTCCCTTTTCTCTTGCTTTAGGTGAATTACCGGTGCTTGATGCAATAACCGGTGTGCCAGTAGGAACTCTTGGTCTTATATCATATCAGTTGCCGCGGTTGTCGGACTATAAATTGAATAACTAACCACTGCTTGAGTTTCCGGTGTTCTTGTTGAGTTCATAGCCGCTGTTAGAGTGATCGTAGCAGCTGTGATAGAATCAGTTGTCAAAGGATCATTTCGCTGGAATGCTTGCTTGAATATAGCTACTCCCATTAAAAGGAATTTCTCACTCTATACGGTATGGCTACAAACCGAATGAAGAAGTCGGAAGCAGTTCATCGCCTGTGGGAGCTTTCTGATAGTGAGGAAGCCCTAATCTATCTATCGGATTGCCTATTTGTCTATCTGTCTGGTGAAGAGAGAATGGAAGAGACTCTCAATAGGGCAAGCACCCAATACCTCGTTGAGTCCAAAGCTCCAGCTCAAGCAGTTCAGTCCAAAAAAGAGATGTCTGCCTTCGTTCTCGCTCAAGCTAAAGCTAAGTCTGCTAGCTCAGGTCGCAAGTCAAGTAGTGGAGATCCAGTGACAGACAGAAAGGAGAGTTAGACTTGAATGCAAGAATGAATCTCAAAAAGGTCTGCTCCCGCTGTTAGGATTGCTACTTTGTAGGTTTCCAATAAAAGGTATACGTAAAAATAGGATTTGGTTTACCCCTATGTATTCTACTCGTATCGTAGCATGAGACCCTCTCGGAAGTAGTTGAAGATCTAAATATGAAATCCCGGGCTAATTGATTCTTCAACTCTATCCGCCAATGGGGAGATCCGATGACGGACTCCATGGATCGAGCCTTTTCCTTTCTCCTACTATAAAAGTGGGGTGGTCGGCATCAGCGATCTCATCGTTCGAGTCCCCGGACGAAGGTGAGACCAACCTTATTATGATTAGCAAAGTCCTTTCCAACTCCGTCGAATGCTTTCACTCCTCTTTTCCTTCTTCTGTCAGTTCCTTGTCAGTCAGTCGACTCCCGTCCCTCAAAAGATTTTCGAACTTCACGCTTATTCATCGATATATGGGTAATCCCCGGCGGTCAGAGAAGAAAAGATCTCTATGAAAGCAGGAGGTGTTAAACATTAGTCTGTCTTCAAATGCGGGAAGGTTAGACATTCAGTTCGATGAGGGCAGGTTCCTACACATTCATTTTAATTTATTGATTGGGAAAGCTGGTTCCGTAGCATTAGAAGCTGAAGTATCCGGAAAGAAGGAGGAATGAGGGTGTAGAAAAGAAGAGAAGGTTTTAGACCTTATATTCGCTGTTTAAATAAAGCAGCGGCTAGGTCTCTATCCCCGGATTCACTGATTCAAGGCTTTTAGATGGGATGGACAGAAGAGTTTGAAGCAGTACGTAAGAGTTTGAACGGGCAAGTGACTTTACTTTAGGGTTCCACTGGTTCCAAATCCAAAGGCTAAAAGCCGGAGTAGTTGATCCAGTAGTTCTAAATATAGATAGAAGACTCCCGAATGAACAACCATCCACAAATGTCGATTCATTCAAGCAAGAGAGTGCAACAATCCTTTCCTTTGACACAGGTCCCGTAAACGAGTGAAAAATGCCTTGTACAGTTTCCCTTTCAGCCAGTCCAAGAGTTCAGTTCACTCGAAGGCGGGTAGCCATTAAGGAAAGCGGCTGTTGGATATTTGGTTTGAACCGGTTCCGCCCCACCCCTTATAGTAAGTACTGGTGAGAGGGAAAGAGCGCTCCTGCCCTTTACCCAAACAGTACAAGAATGGCAATCCACCTATTGGTGTGCTGCTGCCCTCAACCGACCTGATCGTCCCAATCCGGTTGTCCTCACTAAGAAAAGATCCAAAATCTCTTATCTAATGAATATGAATTTGCTATCTAATCTTCCTTTGCCTAGCTGCCCTAGAACTTCCAGCGCTAAGGTGGTTGGTGTGGTAAGGCGAGCAACTCCTCTTTCCGAAGAAGAGTGCCCGCCCGAGCTATCTTAAAGTAAAGCTCTATAGGTTAGCTATAGGTAAAGTTATCCCAGAGCCGGAGACAGGGGCCGCTACTCCTTAATAAACCGGGAATCCGCAAGTAAGGATAGGACACTGAATAAGGACCTAAAGTAGTTCGTCGGATGAGACCGAGAACCGAAAGATGTCTATCAAAGAGCGAGAGGGACTGACTAGACCGCTATCAACCAGCTCTGAAGGTTGCAAAGCCTTTAGAGTGCCCCTTTAGGAAGGGAGTTTACTCACTTAGTGCTTGCATTATGGTAGTAAAACTCGCTTAGAGCTTATGGCACAGCTTTTATATAAAACAAGCCATTCGGTCAGGCTATAGCTTTATAGCAATTGGTGTTAAAAAAAAGTACTAAGTCATTTTTGTTAGGGAACTTCAATCAAACCATATCCATCCGCCACATTGAGCTTCAATTCTCCCACGCCTGTCTCCAATGCTACACGTTCCGCTGACTTGGACCTCTTCTTAGGTTGATCGTCAGACGGCCTTGGGTCAGTAACCTTTGAGGATGCCATGGCTCCAAGCACAACCTCGCTCTGATACCTGTTGTCACGGACTTATAGCTTGCCTAGCTAACTTGCCCACGCGGCACTTGTGTTGTGCAACGGACCTCTCTTGAGTAGAACCCTCAAGCCTATCTAAGACAGAAGAGAAGGAAGTTAGACGACATTAGCAAACTGAGTATTGGTTTTCAGCTATTGGTTAATTAGTGTCTATTAGGGCTTAGTTGATAAGCGGCTGTCAGTGCAGGTGAACCGAACTCGTATGGCTAGTATGTATTGTTTCCGTCAGTAGTCTGCGTGCGAGATAGAGTACTGTCAGGGGTTCGCGAAGTCTATTAGTTGCTTGCTTTCATTTTGAGTCTTTCCCGCATGCGTGACTACCATTCTCTCTTTTCCATATTGGTAGCTCCCCCCGATATTAGTTCTCGCGGCGAAGGATCGTCCTCTAACTACCAGGGGTTTACTTGTCTCTTTTTCCTTTGCTGGAGGTCTTACTAGCCTTCCCTCCCGACTAAGATTTTGAGTGACCTGTCTATCAGGGAAATTCCCCAGTATTGCTAGTGTTCTATCTTTCTTTATCTAGTTTTATGGCTGGTCTTCCCCGCAAGCAGTTAATTTGCTCGCCCGAAGCCTTAGCATGGTTCTTAGTAGGATTGACCCACCCCTAGCAGAGTACCAAAGAACATGAGTATTCGCAAGTCTTTGGCAGCTAGGGTTGCAATTGGCTAGTAGGGTTTAGTATCTAAGCGGCTGGCTAATGTTGGGAATCCACCCATCTTGTCAGTAGAGTAAATCGCTCTTCTTCCTTTTCCTTAGCCGAAGGGAAGCACTAAGACAGAGTCTGCAGCTGGTAGAGGAGGACGGCGCCCTAGCGAAAGTCGAATTATCTTATAAGAAAAGAACCATTAGTTGGTCGCTGGTCTTATGGTAATGGTGACTATCTGCTTCGTTTCCAATGCGTAGTAGTTCTCAAGTGTAGGAGGGGCTTTTAGCTTTGGAAAGAGTACGCGTGCCCGTATAGGTGGCGTGCCAGTATAGTTGTCTTTCTGGTAATAGTTTTAGTTGCAGTTATGCTCCGTGGAAATGGTTTTCCTTTGAGTTGATGGTATGGGTATTGGAAGTGTTAATAGTTTGGTGATTGTATTGCTAGATCTATTCTTCCTATACCTAATTATCTAGTCATAGATGTATTGTTGCGAATGCGCCTCAGTCTCCAGTGTTTTAGGAAGTGAGCGAAGTTCCCAATGTGAGAGGAATAATTGCTTTCGTCCTAAGGCTTCATGAGAGCCTTAAAACTGGGGTTTGGTTCATGACTGATTTCTTTATATATAAAGTTTTTATAATAGAATAATATATATTTTGTATAAACTAAGGGTACGCTCTCTAGAAGATTTGCTCGGAGCTGTTCACTTTCACTTGGTCGCCTGGTCTCTTGAAACCTCTTTGCTTGCGGGGGCAAGAGTGGAAACGTATGAGATAGCGCTTCGCGAAAGAATCGTGTGGCGCGGTGAAAGGTTTCCCGTTGGGGTTTCCGGCCCTCCAGGTCTCCACCTACTTGTCTACTTGTGGAAGAGGGAGGTGAGTTAAGTATCAACTCTCTCTCTCGCGCCTTTCTTCAGCTTGTTCCTGTTCGTCTATTCGGGACGGGGCAGGCACCCCACATACATGAAGAGAAGAAGAGAGGGGGATTCCTTGATATTAAGGTGTCAAGGCGGTCGAAGAAGGCCACAAGTGGAAGCAACCGATGCTTTGGTCATTCAGTTGACTCCTTGCTGCCAGTCCGTGCTTGCTGTCATACTGGCAAAAGCAGGGGTTTCGGTCGGTTTTACCTACTATTGGATTTGACCCAATGACTCTCGCCGTATGAAAGCGATACTCGACCCGCTGAGTCAAGTAGGTCAAGATGAGTAAAGTCAGATAAAATAGACCCCTATAAGAGAAAGCCACGCAACCAAAGTTCCCCTTACTATACAAGGGGGGGCGCGGAGCGCTAAGAAAGAGAAAGCGTTATCACTATACGAAATGAAGCGCCGGCTACCCCTTTCGAGCTCAGCTGACCCCTTCTTGATTCCGTTTTTTCCCTATTTGAGATAGATGAATCAACGGAACTTTGATCCCCGGTTTCCTGCTTGGTCAATTCCTGGAAGGCCCCTATTAATGTAATGATTGAACAATCAAAGTGCGTTTGCCGCGACTACGAGCTGCCAGTGCGCCTTTCTTTGAGTCGCCTACGCTCGGGGTCGAGAACTGGAAAAAAAGTAGAAGGGGGTCCAAAACGAGCTAACGCGAGTTTTCGAACGACGCTTTTCCCGTTTTTGAACATCACTGAGATAGGCTTTTCCCCGAACCATTGACCCTTGTTCGGGAGGGATTCATTCAATGGAGCTTTATTTGTTTGATCTAGTAAGGGGGGTGTTAGAAATAAGCCACCGCCCGACGAAACAGCGGTTTACAACAGAGCGACCCGGGACATCGAGCGAAAAGCTCCAATGCGCGTATTCGGAGCTACGCGGATGCCGTAGTCGCAGAAGCCGGATCAACATCATGACAACGGCATTCTGGAAACCGTTGGGCCAGCCACAATTGGTCTAATGTCTGGGTGCGTATGGGCGGTACACTGAGAGCACCTTTCATTTCAAGTCGGCTGAAAAAGAAAGAAAAAGGGTTCGTCGTCTTTTTCCCGCTTTCACCTTCGATTGCGAAGGGATTTGAGGCCGGTTTTCAATTCGCTTCTCTCTCTCCGGCGAGGTTTGAACTTCGCGTGGTGGGAAGGCCCTCACGATTCGCATCTTCCCGTCCAGCAAAAAAAAAGGTGAAGGGGAGCGGACAGCGAGTTGGAGGACGCTGCAGAACCGCGTGATTGATCCATCTGCGCTATTCCCTAATTGAATAAAGTTGGAAAGCCTTCAGAGCCTCAGCCCCTACCATTAGATTCAAAAAAATGAAAGCTGACTAGCAATCGCTCGTTTTTCTTATTAGCGGATGTTAATAATGAAAGACATAACATATATTAGAAGGCAATCCCCGGGGAATTCCTATCGATTTCCGATGGATAACAATCCCTCTTTCTCGCTTTCGCTCTTTCTCCCAATCAGCCGCGGGGGTTCCGGGCATGAGAACGCAAGTGCCGGAATCAAACAAAAGGTCCGAACGTCCGAGGACGAAAGAAAAAATGCTCCGCGGGGAACTCGTTTCATGTCGGCGTATTCGTGCCGGTTAGACGTCGGCCATGAAATCCATCACTATACCGAGCAGATCACGGGCATTCACATCTCGGTCAAAGGGAACTGTGCGCGATTCTCTCGTGAATCGCCTTCAGCAAGGTATGGCACTCAGGGTCTGAACCCCGGGAGAAATCTTTCTTCATAGATACAAGACATTCGTTGCTGATCTAAAAAAGATCTTCTCCCGTGGGCGTTAGCGGACGTTTTTCATTCTTCACCCGGTCCTTAGTAGCGTTGACAAAGGTAACCGGGGGTTTACTTTGGAAACGCGCTAAACAGGCCTATAGGTTCGCCTTTATAATAGAAGAAGTCTAATTAGATATAAGTATATAGAATTAGCCAGATCGTCTGAAGCATGAACAGAATAGCCTTTGTTCCGAAGGCCTAGCGAGTTAAGCGAGTTCCTTATTTTGTTTTCAAAGGCGGTCCTTTTCTTTCCCCGGACCGATGACTCCCTTGTTCAGTACTGCTAACTATTATAGGAGGATGTCGTCCCCTCGGGACTACCAGTCAGTAGCTTCGGTTGTTGAATCTCGTGCAAGTTAGGTTGTGGTTGTATTGGCTGCAAGCGGAACGTAGGCGCTTTAGGTGTGTGTTGACCATGCACTCTCGCGCCGTGTAATGTCGTATGTATGATAGAGGTGGTGCGGTGATTGACCTCAATGCTAATGGTTATCCCCAAGGTTCAACGAATGGAGCTATGATCGTACCCAGATAGAGATGATGGTCTTCTTCTGATGTCTCCAAGCCGGCCATAATAGAATAGATAGGCGAAGCAGCCAATAGCAGTCTGTTCTCGCCTATCGATAGATAGCAGGTTGCTTCCAAGCTCAAACCATTTGAAACGGAATTGCTACTTTTTTATTGTTATTGATAGAGTGGTATTCTCCGCCCCTGTAAAAGAAAAGAAAGTAGAGGGGGAGAACTGGAAGAGAGAAGGAAAAAGAGCAAAGGATTTACAAGTCTAATGGGAGAAGAATGGCTGACACGTTGACTGCCTTCGATACTCTAAAATAGAAGCCAAGCGGCCTAACCCCCGGGGCCGGACCCCAACCGAAAGACGCTAGACGGACTAACGGCAAGCGAGATAAAGAAAGCAGCTGGCCCTATGTGTAAAACCTTGCCGCGGGAGAGTCTTTCTCCAATGAGAATAAAGAAAGTTTTTGGGCAAGACAAGAAAGGAACTCGCCCTTCTCCACCAAGGGAGAAGAGCTGATTGCTGGCGATGACTTGGTGAAGGGAATCTATGAGAGAGAAGGTTATCGAACCGGGTTCCGACCGAATAGAGCGCGGAGCCAACGAGTTCAGTCGAACAACGTAACGAGTCTAAGGGCGGGATCAAGCTAAAAAGAAAAGGAATGGACGGGCGTAGGCTTAATAGTTAAGGCAGACCCCCCCGCTGATAGATATGAGATCAATGACTTAAAAGAAAAGACAGATGTCGAGAGAAACTGTTAGACTTCTTTATTGCGTTGCGAAGAGAGATCGAAGACGAAGATTTTATGACGCAGTGCGGGCACTGGATGGAAAAGAAAGATAAGGGAACAACCTACCGGAAGGGCATACCTCAAGGAGCACCAATTTCCCCCGGCAAACATCTATCTGCACGAAGCCGACCTACGGATAGAAAGAAAGATGCAGGAAAGGAAAATGAAATAGAAAAGAGAAATATGCTTTGGGAGTGTGAGATAGGCGGACGGGGAGTACGCAGCCGAACAACCGCAGGGGCTTCCAGCAGTGATAGCTGAACTAACCAGATGGGCCGCCCTGGAACTGACATTTAAATCGGAAATCAACGTCGGATCCCGGCTATCCGAAAAACGCAGACTGAAGCGGAGGATCACAAAATGCAACACAACAAGGGGCGAACCAAACGCTTGCGCGAAGGAAGAAGCTAATCAATAAGAATGGAGACAGGGAGGAGAGGCGAAAGAGAGATTTTCGAGCCTGCAAGCAGCAAGCAACAACGGCTAAAAAGCCGTTGCGCGCTAGCTTGTAGTTTAGGGGTATAGTAGGGGTGCCCCTTTCGAAAACTGTTCTCTAATATAAGTATAAGGAAGGGAAGCTTTTTGGAACCCTAGTTTTCCCCAACCTATACCTTACTAATAAAAAGGGGCTTACGTTTTTCAGCTGCATTGCACTGCCGCATAAACAATGGATCCGCTGGGCTGGATGAGCAACCTTCTCTGGAAAGGAATAGTGAAAAGCCATGTCACTTGGAACTGGTTGCTTACTTACTTATAGTAAGACCACTTTTTTGGCAAGAAAAATTATTATTAGATAGGCATGGTTGTTTACAAGACAAGAGCTAGCTTCTAGATGTTCTTCGCCTGAACATACATATAGAAGAAGCAACCTTCTATCTGGCCTCTGTACCAGTACAGTAGTGGAGTGGCTTGCTACTTTCAATCAGAAAAGGAAGATTGAGCAAGGCAAAGGAGAAAGAAGTTGTCCCCTCTTCTCTGGTAACCCGCCGCCGCATATGTAGAAAAAGAGGGAGCGGGGAAGGAAGAACAACCGTTTTACTTTGGCACTTGAGGTGGCGGGTTTGGCTAGGTAACATAATGGAAATGTATCGGACTGCAAATCCTGGAATGACGGTTCGACCCCGTCCTTGGCCTCGAGGAGTGGTGAGCAGCACGGAACTTGAATCAATCAAATGGTAGGGCTTTCCTTTGTTAGAAATCCACAGAAAAAATTCTGGAACTTCCAAACCAAAGAAATGCAACATCAACATGAGAAGTCGCTTTTTACGTTACGCTTTCATTTTAAATAATAGAATGAAATGAATTTGGTAAGGGTAGAATACGCCCTATGGTCGATCGAAGGTCCTGTGCCATTTGAACTCAAATAGAAAATCCATCTTTGTTCCAGCCAGCTCATAACAAAATGTTAGGCCGGCTGACACAACCGAATTGGTTGAGGAAAAGGAAACCCGCACTCCCGCCCCCAAAAGCGGAGACCGAAGAACCGCCAGGTTGTCGAGGACACGTCTGAAGAAGAGGCGGGCGCCCTCTAAGTTTACCACCCTACCCACTAATGGACTATGTATGAGGGGGGCAGGCGAACGGGAACCGACCGAAAACCCGAACCGCTTGACTGCCCCCTGAATACTCGATTCATTAGGGTTGGGGGATGGATGGAACCAATCAGAAGTGCAAATCGCGCAAGCGAAGCCGGGAAACGGACCGCAGCGCAACGACTAGGACTCGTGTCGGAGGAGTTTTGAGCGTGAGCTACCACTCATGCAGCGGCAAGGGCCCGCAACTCTCGAAGGGGCCACCAACCGCCCGAATCACTGTAGCAAACCCCCCTTTACTCAATGGATAGCGCTTATTCTCTTTCAATCAACAAAAAGAGAAATGGGGGAGAAAGAAAAGAAAGAGAGAAAGAGGTCTTTATTGAAGAGGCTTTGCACCTGAAATAGGACTAATGCAGATCCAGAAGACTGGGTCTGGGCTTTCGAAAAGATGAAGATGCAAAGGGTAAAGATAAAGTCTTTTGAACAACCAACCTGGCATAAGGATTCTAGCTCGCCCACTTAAAGCAGATGGAGATTCTCGGACGGGGAAAAGTGGCACTCGGCATCTATCTATTAAACAACACCAAGAACAAAGCCATACCATGCCCTCGGGAGAAACTAGTGATGATTGCCATGAATGCTGCCCTCG
>JAUTWN010000011.1:0-23296 GCA_033043275.1 Ruscus hypophyllum | reverse complement strand
CTTTTCCAATCAATTTCTTTTACTTACTAGGATATGCAAGCATGTTTAGGAGTTTATTGGTGACTGTTATATACTATCCTAGCACTCATGATATATACAACCAGTAACATTTCTAAACTGATAACATGATTTACCCCGTATAAAATTACATCAAAACTACTTGGGTATTCAGAGTATTGCGTGATTAGTCTGTTTAATATGTTATGAGTTTACTAAGCATATGAGAATCTCCCTTTAAATGATAGTAATTATTGATGATTACTATATAGCTAGACTAATCCTGTGATATGATAGCACTTTTATATAATTACAGGCTAATTTGTAATCATAGAAGTTTAAAATTAGCAAGGATTTTATCAGGGATACAATTTCTCACTTTGCTTATATTCCCGAATAAGTATATCTCATTCCCTTTATAGTTATTCACCACAGTGCATAACTATCTAGATCTTGTGATGGTTCAGCTATTTATGTAATAAATAGTTTTGTCTGTTTATATATAGTAACCTCATAATTGACGTATATTATTCCTAGTTAATATGCCATGAATATATAGTAGTGTGCAATCATAAATTACATCGCCGCCATTGTCACGTAATAGGTAACTATATTGCGTTTGGGAGATTTTGCTAGTCATTGGGCGTTAAAATTTCCAATAGATAAGGTTTATGATATTGACTATCAATCCTGATACGAATATAATTCAAGGGGTATATGCCTTTAGAATACACGAGCATATACATGGATATATAGAATCTTGCTATGGTTAGGATTGCCCATATTAATATGTTATCTATTACCCTCGTATTGGATCTGGTTATAACGGATATATCTTCTAAATGAATAACATAATTTATAATGTTGATATTACTCATGCGATAATATATCAACACGTTGGGGTATATTCAACCCACTTGCCAATCTACAAGTGTATATTATAGCTCGCATTCTATAATGGTTACCAATATACCATCTCTTAGTTATCATCAGGGGGATTAGTTTGAAATAAATAGCAGTATAAGATTGAAGTGTCTCTGCCTGTGCTATAAATCTTATATGTTACAATCCAGTTACTCAATTGGTTTAAATGAAATTACAGCGAATTGATATTATATATGTTAACCGAACAGTATATCCATAAATTTTATATATAAAAACTAATCCTATTTAAGTCACACTAACTATTAAATTAGAGTGGAGCAAGAAAAAGTACACCCTTGATCAATGCATTGATGTTACTAATATGTCATAGTAGTCGACTACCTAGCTATGATCAGTATATACAGCACTACTATCTTACCCTTAACATGCTAGGTGTAATATTTAAGTGATAACTAGAGCACTAACTTATGGTGACCCGCATACTTCAGCTGTTAAATTTATGACCCCAATCTCATAAATCAAATTGAGCTACTGAATCACTAGTACTGTATTGAATAATTACTGTACTTTTAATCATGAGGGCACACTAATGATATTTACCAATTGATGGCCGCTCTAGAAATACATCACATTTATTCAGTAAATATGTTAACTAGTAATTCACAACATCTTTAATGATTGATTCATACGAGATAGGGTTTGCAAATGTATATCTGTGACTCTAAATTAAACTCGTATCCTCCTATATCTTAAGGGTATCTTAGATTAACTTATCCATTAATTATACTGTAAGATCCTATAATAACTGTTGAGTTCTAATCCACACCCTTATTCACTGACAAACTAGATGCATATCCGTACACATATTTGACACTGCAACATTTTCTTGGTCCCTGCGCATTTATCTATGTATGTGGATTACGCAGGGTATATGCTCTGCCAAAGGTATGCTTAGTTGATTATAGTGCTATAACTTAAGGGAGCAATAATATGCCCCAAAGGTATGCTTAGTTGATTATATAATGTCTTACTTGCCTACTTTTAAGATACTTATAATCCATTACAGTATATAATGTTATTAATCCATTACAGTATATTTATCACTATATTAGACAGTGTATATAGTAATTGCTCCCTTAAGTATATACCCTGCGTAATCCAGATTTGGTCTTGTACACGCCATATTATTAAATTACATACAGCATGAACGATTGTTAATCCCTATTATCATTGTCAAATACAAATAGTTTGACTAATTACACAAGTCAAACTCTTAGTGACCTACTTTAATATACATGGATTGCATACTCGAGCCATAACGCGGCAACATCCGCAGGAATATGCTCACTAACAAATACTATCTGGCATTAGTTATCACAACAAGTATATTTGTAGAGTGGATCATTGTGTTATATTGTCATTAGTCTGACATATCCGTGTATATGTGATATCCCATGGGTATCAATTGTTCATGCTGTATGTAAACAAGCTGAATCTTAATTTGGAGTAAAGATTATATGTTCATTACTAATAATAAAGTAATCACACTTAATTGATTAGGTTTCAACATGGTGTAATACTAATATGCATCTCAGTATATTAAAGTAGGTCACTAAGAGTTTGACTTGTGTTTACGCAAACATGCAGTACACGGACATCTTTGGGCAATGCTATGACAGTATGAGGCACTTTGACACCAAGTTCTGGGGCTACAGTGCATATCCTCTATGATATATCCAGTATCTGAAATTGCTATGTGTTTCGACACAGTAATTTTGAACCATGGATACTATCTCAAGTATCTTAGAGTACAATACTATCCTATTTGTGTAATTAACCATTCATTCACTTCATATGTCCCAGTATCACCTAAATCAATATATATAAGAGGTACACACTAAATACACTACTTGTATACTATTTCTGTTGTTATCATATATTGTCTACTCATAATGATCAGATTGTTTATTCATAATATCTTGTATTATTAAATTGCTAGTCCATTAGAGTAAGACTAGAACTTTTACACAAATAGATCATAATAGCACGAATTAGTCATATTCTTTTACAATATATAGAAATTAAGTGCAGTAAGGCACAGCAATTCTTTATTTGTAATTCCGGTATTATTCAAAGTATTAGATAACGTTTGATATACAGTCCCAAGTTGGGAATATATCATTGTCATATTAATAGTGTCACCAATCCGTTTGAGTTACATGTATGTTTATCCATGAATTAGGTTATTACGGTTTTATAGTGATTAAGTAGACAAGTATATGCCATAAAGGTATTGCCCAGTTTCAGGTGACATTAACTAATGAGCATATGTTAACGCAATTTGGTTATCTGTAATAACCATTGTCAAATCAAACCTAAGTTGGGTAGCAGTCTACATAGAATTTACGCAAGTCATGTAATTGGGTTATCCATATAATGATAACATAATGTATACGTGGTAATTGCTATCAGCAGTTATAGTCCATATTTAACTCCTGTAAACTCTATTTTTGGGGTAGTGTTAATATTTAGACTGAAAATAACAAGATCACAAGTGTATACTGTAAATTTGTGCAAAAATGTTAATTAAGGACATAGACTGGAAAATAAGTCTAGGATACTCGCCTGGATACATCTATAATGCTGGTTATAGTCTTTACCTTCCTTTGTGAATTACCATTTATATACTATTGAATTATAAACAATTCTCTTATTTTAATTTGTTTAATGATCACAGTCTTAACTCAATTAAGAAATTATTCGTATAAATTATCCAGATCTTACCAAATATATGCTATCAATATATATGCAATGGTAATTCCAAAATGAGATTTATAGAATGGAGTTAGATTTAGTTATATGTCCATGTTCACTGGCAATGTTTCTCTGCTTAATCATACCTACTGTTTAAACTAAGATAGTGACGTAATGAGCAAATACCTTCATATAAAGAGCTATGATTAATACCGACACATTAGATGACAATATAAGGGTATAATTTACATATAATTTGTGCATCTGTGTCTTATACAATAGATATTGTTTGTATTAGGACATTTGCAAGTGTCGGTTTAGGGAACAGTGTAAATAGCCAACTAATATTTAGTATGGTTTGTATTAGGAACCGTATAATAGCCAATTCCATATTTCATTATAGACCTGATACATGATAATATGAGGAACTTACCAATTCCGGCAATTAAGAGACAAATTATCATTTGTGGGTTTAATATTAGCAAGGAGAAGTGAATAGCAAGTTAAACTCATGTTATTAGGAATCGTAATTTCTACAACCCAATGTAATCTGTATATCTCCATATATCTCATTAACATAGCTTGAGTATGTATACTAATCATTAGGGGATATCATATAGTTGGTAGTGATCTGCTATTTGATATAATTTTGATAGTATCATGTATCAGGTCTATCTGGATACCCTTTTAATAGACAAAAATTATAAATATTATCCATAAACTATAAATGATAGCTATAAGAAGTATTGGAATATTGGATAAATTTAACGAATGAGAAATAGGTATTTGCAATCAGTGCCTAGCATGATACCTGATAACCCTTTGGTCATGAGGCTTTTGTGCAATACTTGTTTTAGGACACGTGTTCACTTAGAAAATGGTATAATGCGTTCTTTTAGTACAATGGTACTAAGAGGATAATACCTATAATTGCATGTGTTCATAGATGACTATGTGTTCATAGATTTGGTACAATCATTATTTTCACAGTATTAATATACATATCAATAATAATATTATTAGGACAAAAATGTAACCTTCTATATAATACGTCATTATGGTGTTATCAATAATTTACAAACCTAATATTGGGGTATCACATATATTAAGATATAATGTACGAACTGTTATTATCAGGGTACTAATTCAAATAATGACGGTCATGTTTGTTCAACGTAATTTGCAGGATATCTTGGTACATTATAACAGTTCGTACATTATATCTTAATATATGTGATACCCCAATATTAGTTTAACTGGATTGAAGCTCATCCTATTGTTAAGAGAGTTTTATCAAAAAATATAGACAAAGACGTTATTAGGGTCACAAACTATAAAGATATCTTTATAGGAGTATTGATACATTTAAACTAAGGGATATCTAGTTAAATGCTTATATGGGCACAATCCAGTTATGACATTTCATCTTGATATAGTTTTGGTTTCCCTGCACCCGGTGACCAATCTCGGCTCGACGCTCAAGTGGTTTCCCTAAATTGAGGACTAAGTGGGCATAGATTTACAACTTAGAATTGAGATGTTAATTATAAGTAATCAATTAGTTGCCAAACTAATGTCAGGGGTCAAGTCTTGGAATAGATAAGCTTCATGATTCTAAACTACTGTTAAATGGCTTTACCTATAGCTGCACATGTACATCTTAATTCGTTAACTTGTTTAACTAGTAAATGGAGCTGCCTTATATACAATTGACCATACTCTTGGTAATCTTCTATTGATAAATAATAAGTATAGCTCCTTGCTTGAAGTCATTAAACTTAGTGTTAAGCCTTAGTTAATTTGCAGTGTAAGTATTATAGTAATTTACCTAATTGATATATAAGGTCTGCTTTACTTATATCAATTTAGATACATCAGTATCACTAATAATATAACCTGCTATTACACTAATAAGTAACATGTACCCGTTACAACGAGCTGATAATTGACTATTTGTACAATATCTAACTATGCCAAGACTGCCAAGAAACTTAGCATGTGCCATTATGTGATCTACTAACTGTGCGATTAGAAAATATATAGGTAACAGTACATGTCATAACCTAAAATACTGGCCATATTAATTAATCTAACTCAAATTTTATCATGTTATAGATAATAGCAGGTTATATTATTAGTTCAACATTTAGTATGGTTACCTTTTGTATATAGCCACATAGAATAATAAGTTAAACCTATTCATGAGGCATGGCTTTTTAGTTATTAATATGTCCAGGTTTAATAGCGTAAATTGATTAGGTGTAAATAATGCTTCTATTATATATCATAGCTAGAATTTCTCACCATTAAAGTATAATACATAACGAATTTGGGTAATCTTAAAATCCCTTTGAATAATGGAATCAGAGATGTGTCATTTAAATTGATTCAAAAACAGGCTGTATCCACTAATCTTTTAGGAACCTGATTAAGATTAACAATTAGAAGTTAATATGCACTATTATACAATTCTGCTTGTCATTTACACATATATTATGGATATAATAATCATGTACCCATTTTTTTATAATTTGATATGGAATATGTTTGACAGTTCATGCATATGTAAATATCTCGGATGTTAACAATCCTATAGCCTACCTAATTAATATTCTCGTGTTACATTATACAGGATTATTAATATGCTAAGTTAAGTTTTAAAACTAATGCATGAAATGTAGTAACTTGAGAATTGAGATTATGTATGAACTGTCAAACATATTCCATATCAAATTATAAATAATCATGTCACTAAATAGAGTTAACATCAACTATTATCACCAATCCCAATTGAGATATAATTTAATTTACCTTGGCGTATACTCATCTGGTTATTACAATATACATCTTAATACTACATCTTAGGGTAAGTGTGCAAAAGTATATCATTAAACCTAAGAGATGTTTTACTTCCAGTGGTTACATCAAAGCTGTCTTCTCTCACTCCCAACAGTGATAGATGGGCATTCCATTGTATACTTGCTCTATGTATACAGTCTTAATGGTAAGTAGTACTATTAATTATAACAGTCCTCTCAGAATTTGTAAAGATATAACCTTTAATTATGTAATAGTTTAATTGTTCATATCACCTTATTTTACTTATAATATTATCTCAGTGTACCAGTGTAATATCATGGTTACTTATTTAACTATGCAGAGAGTATATCCAGTTGTTCATCTAACATATTTAACTATGAGAACCTTATCTTTTGAATATCCTATTTGACCCCAGTAGTAACCGTAGTCTAGAGCAGTCCAAAGTAAATATGCGCACATTATATACCAATAAAAAATTATACTTTAAGCATCCTGTGAGTGATACTAGATGATATAAGTTCACATTGAGTACATTCATAGGAATTCCTTATTACGACCTATATCAGTATACTTATATATTTCAGCAAAATGGGCCTCCATGGAGAAGCTAAACTGTATTCAACTTACCTACGCAACCTATTTGTATGAATGTACTCACAAATATATCTGATATAATTACATTATTTTAGTAGGTAAGTGCTAAGGTTCTCATGGTCACCTTATTAGTAATTTGATTCTACACGGTCCGAAATTGCAAGCACTAATGTGACAAAAGTTTGTTTGAAATAATCAGAACGTTGGCAAAGTTTATCAGACAAGTGGATATGCATGGCCAAATGTTTAGGATTATATAAATCTAATATTAAACATATAAGGACAATGTGAATATGAGTAACCATAGATGCGTCTGCTATCTCACTCTGTGTACAGGCCAATTTATTAATTACTATATAATCCCCAGATTATTAGTTTATAAGATATTGTGGCAGTACTTTACATTCGTATAACTGCAAATGGGCGCGATGACAGCAATCTATTCCCATGTTCAGTCACTAACAAATACACGCACTATGCTAATATACCCATAAACTTGATATGATTATGAACCGGATAGAACAAGTCAACCCTCTTGCATCGTGTGTATTATTCTTATGCAATATTAGAGGACAGGACATGGTATATAATTACTGAAAGTAACCTTTGCTACTGTACTGTACAATCAAACTACCAATTGCTAGGTTGATATGTCCTGTTGTAAATCTAAATTGCAAATAACTAAAAATTGGCACGTGTAAAAGTAATGCAGATTATAGTCCAATTTTACGAGTGCATGGGTTACGGATTTATAAAGATAAGAGCATCAAACTCATTATATTATGACATAGGAATTAGCTCTTGTGTTTTTGTACTTATATTCGAATGACCACAAAATTAGAATGTTGATCTAATTGTATACATTGCACAATTACTGTATATATTGATTATTGTGACTAGGATATATCACATTGGTATACTTTATATCCAATTGCCGGATATATAAAAAGTGGATTATATAATGTTAGACATAACTTAGTGGATAGCCATGTTTAAGATTAGATGTTATACATGTAATAGGCTATTTACACTATAACGTAAGCTCAATGTGATATAAATTAAATCATGTATATCCTTGATTTAATATAACAGTCCATTATACTAAATGGTATAGTCCAGAAGGTTAAATATTGGGATATGGTGAGATTATATTATATGATTAATTTACATGCTCTCTAATAATCAGTGGGTATCCTGTTCCAGACATATCTAGGGCTAGTCTTCATATGCCGCGGGGTAACTGATCCATCTTTATGAACTGAGCACTGTTAGTACCGTGTAGTTTATACAGGTATTCCTAAACTTTACCTGTGACTAATTTAGCAGAAATATATATGGTGCTGAGTTTACACCTTTGATATTGTAAACGTTATAGTCAGTTTAGCTGATAGAAACTGAGGATAACTGATACAATATAGCATGATAAATAATGTATTAGTAGTGTCACTATGTAATCATATTATAATATCCGTAGACCTGATATTTACTGAGTAATTTTGAAGTTGGCCCTAAGTATGATGTTTAACTACTGTGAGTTATAACTCTTTGATATAACTGTTCATAACAGGTATATTCATAGCTATAATATAACACATAATGTTATATTAGATGACAGCATGTATTATCTTTGATTGTATTTTAGTTGTATATCCAGAATGAAGTCACACGCTATGGTCCTTAATACCTATAACAAATATTAGGTTTACTAACTCTAATATTAGATAACTCACTTACACTAGTTCTAATTATGGGGATACTCAATTAGAACTAGTGTTACCTATAGATTATTGTTATAAATATCCATGTGTATAACAGCTATGTATATTTTTGGGTTCTCATTAGGCTAAATAACTCACTTACACTGTACTCAATCCATCTATATATCATACATAAATACGTGACATAGACCCACAAGTGATAATCCTATGGTTTGAATTAATACACCTGTTTATTCCACAATATATGACTGTCCCCATAATTAGCACTTAATATCACCTGAATTATATGTACATAAGTTATACTCATGGTGGTTATGGATATTACAATGTATGATATATAGTAACTATGTTGAGATTATTGCCATTAAGTGCTATGTTACATAGTGGATATATGATTACGTATTGGAACTATCAATTGCTCTACCGTAGTTATAAGATTCCCCGGATAAAGTAATGAAACTGTTGGTTACCATTCAGTTTTATGATAAGATTAAAACAGTTAGATTGAGCTTTAAAGCTGTAGGTACATATACATAAGCTTAGATAAGTGTTTATGTACATTATAGGATTATAGCACAATGTTGGGAAACACAGCAGGTAAGTTCATTTCAATTAACCTACAGCTTTTGATTAATAATTATCCTTGTGCTGACGTTTCTTTACCAGAATGTAAAATTGGTAAATATGCCATAGTGTGAATATTAAACAGTACATTTTAGTGGACCTACAGCTTTAAATATACACTAATATTATAGATTATGCCAGGGATTATAATATGGGCATTAGAAACTATATATATACTTAAAGTTAACATGAATAATTATTTCATAACTTAATTTAACAAATAGTATTGGTTTTCATAACATCCCATTATTGTGCATATATAAACCATACCACAACTAGAATTGCTATTCATGCTGATAAAGTCTAGATGATTGTTATGAAATAGTTTGCATTGATAACTGTCCAATCGTACTAAGATAAGGGAACATTCCTAGTTGAGAGTGAGATAAATATATACTTAAAGTTAACATGGTTAAATTTAAGTATATATATAGTTTCTAATGCCCATATTATAATCCCTGGCATAATCTATAATATTAGTGTATATTTAATATCAGAACATTGAGTATATAAAATACTCATACAAATTATTTGTCATCTAGTAATTCTTTGGGGGTAGTGTTATCATGCCATTAGCTTAATGGTGTGCTACTTGAGTGTGACTACTAAGCGATTAAATTTTAACCCGATTGGCACATTTCAACATAAATAATGGCATGTTTGTACTCTTGAATTACCTAATTGGGTTACAACTATGTTATATATGAGTTGAAGACTAGCTGTCAATATTTTCAAGGCTAAACATCATATTACATCATAGTACTGTTCATATATTTTTCATATGGAGTCATATCCATGTTATGACTACAATCTTACACAATCCCTTACACTGTAATTAATATCCAATTGTACTTATAAAAACCTTATATTGGTTGTTACTGAGCGGTATCTGAAGGTAGCTGTAGTTCTTAGCGAATTAAGATTGCCTATTATATAGCATTCAGGAATGCATAGATGTCATACAATAGAGACTAAGTAATGGACATGTAATTAATTTATATTAAAGTTACCGCTATAGAACTTTAACTATGGCATGTAGTGAATATCCACTGAATGGCATGAGTCATGATAACCTCGCTAATAATATCATATTATAGTATAGATTGACCTACAAGCTTATAATTGGCGGAGGATTAATATATCTTCTAATATACATTGGTCTAGGGATAACCTTTGTACAATGAATAGGAATAACTATACTGAATGTGCTATACATGTGAATTGCTACATTATATATACTATTGGTCTGTAGTATCATGATACCAACTAATTCATGGTCAGAAATAATTCCCCATTCAATTTACAAGTAATGAATATCTTTATTGTAATTGATACAAGCAATTCGTTGTCCAACCTATAGTAAAATTATTCAAAGACTATATCCCGACTACTATAGCATTGATCTATAGCACATTGATTTCAAGATAGCCTAACCGCTACTTTATTGGTAACGAGCATTTATTGGGCTTTATTGAGCTATACTTCCGTCACCTTATTTGGAATTAGGGGCAAAATTGAGTAACTGTACCCATATAACTAAATAGGATTTTGGATACACTAATATATTTTATAACTATATCCTAACTCTAACTTAATGGTGTTACTATCAGCCAAATAACCTTATAGCAATTAGTAACCCTCATTATATCCCAAAGTATACTTGCACATCACATTATAATGTGGCTCTCCATGTATGTCATACACTAAGCATATATCTTCAGTCTTATGTTAGAGTTCTATAATTAACTAGATGTCGTATTAGATTAACAGTAGATGTCTATAATATAGACTTAATAACTCATCAATCATGTGAAGCGATTTCAATCTGTACGACGAACTCCCAGGTTATGTACTTAAAATTTTGAACATGTGGTTACTAGTAATTGTTTTGTCACGTGTATGACAATCAGACTCAATGTTAAGGTATACACCTGGGAGTTCGTCGTACAGATTGAAATCGCTTCACATGATTGATCAGGAATATCCCTCAGCACACAACTATACATTAGTTTTTAAGTTACGATTTGATATGGCATAATATATCTTTTAATATATTTACTACTGACCACTTAAGTATTTCATTATTTGTGTATAATGGGGATTTGGTGCTTAAGATACCTTAATATGAAGGATAATATATCAAATTATATTGCAACCACCATTAGAAGTAATTTGAAGGATAAGCGTGATTGGTTTGTATTACTAGACGGTTTGAACTAAAAGGTAACAACTCATGACATGATTAACTACTGATACAAATAAATTAGCATAAGCTTGCCAATAATACCTTCAAATTACTATGATTATATAGGTATTTTAGTGTATATAACCTATATAACCTAACACTCATTTCTAGTGGATGGGAGGTACATTTAATCCATTATATACTTTATTAAGCAAGCTGTCTACATATCATATATACACTATCCGGAGTCTGAGGAGTAATACATATTGTAATGGTTTACTGATTGTAGCATAATAATGATATAATCAGTGACATCACTAGAATAATTGGCTTCAATTAACCGTTAGATTGAGGGCATACAAATCCCAACTCGTACAATTGAGTAGCACGATATTGGTTACTATCCCTGTTTTTTGAATTATCTATATATCTAGATAATTGAGTTACTTTGCAATGTATATTGAGATATGTCTGATATATACACAAGGGGTAATTCCACCGTAGCAGAGCAGTATATAATGTCTGTTTACACATAGATTACATATTGTGTGGCATTCTAACAAGCCTCGCATTAGGTTACTCAATATACTGTAATGTGATGTAACCTTGATATACCATGGAGCAAGTGTTTATAATGTTGTATAGCGGTTACATATTAGTCTCCAATAATAAAGATTGTTCATGGGGGAGTAACTTTAATATGCTATTGATAGTTTAACAATAGTATGTTGCAGTTTTAATACCTATGACCTCACTGTATGGTGCAATTCCTTATAGATTTAATATGGATAACTATAAGATTACACAGGCTATGGGATAATATATTTAGAGAGCACATCCTAACATTCTGTTAAAGGTGATTAGCCCCAAAAAACTGTTAATCATGTGATTAATCATTAATTGATCAGGGTCTGAATCTAACTCTTGTGAGGCATGGTAAATAACCCGGTAACCTATGATCGCTATGAACTGACACGTATGAAATTAGCTTAATACAGCAATAAATAGTGTTACATGGAAACACTATTTAGATATGCATATCAAGAGGTGTGAACAAATTACATGCAACTAGAGGGTTATAGTATAAGTTAAAGACTTCATTTGCCCTGTACGTATTCAGTAATCCATACCCTATAAGAATTCTCATACAACTTGAAGTTATAAAGCTTGGATGATAATAGCACTGGAATTAATGGGACAAAGGTCTTAATAAGTGTCTTAATATACTATCAACTCCATTCAAATTGCATGGTGTCATGTTATACCTCTCATACCTACTAAATATGATCTAATCAATTGTTACAAGTGTACAATGATCTAAGCTTGGAGCAATTAGGTTCAAATCCCTATTCTCAACACCATTTAGTATATCATGCAGTTGATCCTAGAATTACGGGCACTACAAATGGGTAATACATGTGATACAAAAATGGATGTCACATCTAAGGTATTGTTACTAAAAGTATAATGGAGTACTTATGTATACTTAAGTTCATAATACCTAGTTATTAGAACCAATCATAATATTACACATAATTGTACAAATGTTAACTTAGAAACTAGAAATGCAATAGGGTATACACATTCGTAAAAATATTCCCGTTACAGTTAAGCTCACAATTAGCATGATACAGTGTTTATTCCACAAAAAACTGTATACCTATTTTACCAATTTTAAAAGCTGTTTACTAATTTGATCATGTAAAGGTTTATTTTGATAGTTACTTATATAGTAAGATATTTGGGGTCATGTAAACTTGTGGAAGAACATGGTAAGAAATGAGGCTAAATGGCATAAGGGAGATTAGTTGAGATGATCAGTTCTAAAACACCTATCAAGCTATTATGTGAAATCTTATGTACAATCGAGATATGCTATTTTACCTGAGACTTAACAGGGTATTAACCCTATAACTACGGATATAACTTTTATAGTCATATCAGCTACTTATCTAAGATACATGTGCTACATATAAATAATTACTGTAAACTACAATATCAGTGATTGATGCTTATATAAATACGGTGCCCAGTTAACGACACACACCTCTTAATATCACTGGAGTATAGATAATTAACCGAGTGTTGACACATTGAAGGATATGCATTAATTTACAGTTTATTGAGTCGAAACATCATGTGTATAGTTCACAAGGTTACTTGTGTGAATATCATAACTTACCCCCATTAAGCTATACGTAGGTATATACCCTTAACATATATACATGATGATTTGCCTATAGGTAATTGCTGAATATCATTTACCTAACACAGCATTATACCTGTTATGGATATATTTGCCTATAGCTTCATTTACTATTACTCATATTATATCATATTATAATTCTCATCCCATACTTTGCTTAAAGATTATGGATATTGTGGAAGAATATTTCTATAGGCAAATCAGTCGCTTGTGCAATTAAATCTTTCAACACAGAGAAGGGAAACACAAATACTCAGTATTCTCGAAAATTATTACATATTGAATGTGGCACTTATGATTGTGAAGTCACGGTTAAAGTCTCCTAA
This sequence comes from Ruscus hypophyllum, assembly GCA_033043275.1. Lineage (NCBI taxonomy): Eukaryota > Viridiplantae > Streptophyta > Magnoliopsida > Asparagales > Asparagaceae > Ruscus > Ruscus hypophyllum. The sequence continues at coordinate 9,187 of JAUTWN010000011.1, read as the reverse complement.
GATGGTTTAACATGATCTAGACTGCTCCCATTTCATACCTTAGTTGATACCCAAAGCACCACTATTGTCAGTGAAACAATGAGAGTGTAAATATTATTTCTCAATATTCGTAAACCTCTCATAACACTCCCCGTATATTTCAATAAGGCTAAAGTTCATTGGGGAATTTAAACTACCAATTGCTATGTCAGGCAGTAACTTCATTTGTAGTACGTAATTACACATAATTAAAATGAGATACACTGATCACGTTGTGCACATGTTAGATGGGCACATGTATACTGCAAACATGAGTGTAAAGAAAAAGTGCTTAATGATTGTGACAGGTAAGGATATCACGTCATTTAAAGCCAAATTACCGCTTTAAACTGTATATGATAACCATTACCGTACCATAACATAGTCAAGAACATATAACTTATAACAATATTTATTCCACTAGCCAGTGACATAAAGTGTTCTTGACTTAGTATAAAATACGGTATCATTATGACCATTGTTGGGCATACAGTGTTCAATCATATCATTTATCACGTGTAATTGACTATATAAAATATCGGGGACAATACCATACCGAGTAATTTGCAATGGTAAGGTGCCCCAATGTGCGGGCTATTGCCTGTATCCTAGCAATGGTTATAGGAGTGCCATTGGAAGTTGACTTTAAATCATTGTTGTTTTCCGCTTCATGTCTTTTTTAGTGTACACGTGCGATTATCTTACAAAGATCTTGTTTTAAATTATATATTAAGTAAAACAACAATGGTACATTTATTGACCGATCACACTAAAAAATTAGTCTAATAATCAGTCATGAATACTATTATATCCATTATGTATTCCTTCCTAACATTATATTGAATGTGCACTAGGATTAGCTACATGGTGATCCTTATTTTATCCAATTTACCACACGGCCAAAATATGACTCTTAGTTTAGCCCCAAGTCATTAATACGTTTTGCTTCCTGCCCGATAGGGAAGTGTTTTATCTTGGTAATATTTAGGTCACTAATACCCTCTTTGGTATTATATGCAGTTTTGTCATAATTATAGGTTAGAAATATTGTACCATCGGTTAAAACTAATTATGTGAGATCACAGTTACATGAGTGAGTTAGTCCTAATTGGATCAATTACTAAGATTTGAATAAATTATCCCTAATAATAACTGTGTACACTCTTATACTAATAATACATGTATATGTGGAGGTTTACATACAATATTAACTTATTCAAATATTAGGGATTGTATAATGGCCTTGAGGTAATGTCTCACATGAGTGACACCATATACTATTATCTCAGTGTTCATTATGTAACAGTGTTCTATTAATCTAGATTATAAGAATATTCAGTGCAAATTAGTTAATCGAAATTGATGTTAACAATCCTATAGCCTACCTGGTTAGGTAATAACATAACAAATATTACTAACTATATTATAGAAATTGTATACAGTTTTACAGGACTAATCTTATCCCTGTCATTTCTCTATACTAGTTTGAACAGGTCTATATCACATTACGTGTATGACAACAGGAGCTTTATCATTATATTTGGATATACAAGTTTAATATCTTGTTAGCATATATTGTTATTACATGTCAAAGTTGTTTAGCCCTAATGTCATACCCTGGGGGGTATCATTTAATTGTATTGATCTCAATGTGTCCAACTGAATACCATACACTTTATATAGTCCAGAACCTAAGATCGCTAAAGGATTGTATTCATTCAAAGCTAATACCCACCATGTATTATGCATTTAAGCTATAATACAGTCCACGATCGTCAACCCTTCCATAATTATCCAGTGCCATAATATAGTCCGGACTCTTATTGCAAAAGATTAACCATCCCTATAAGTTATACAGCTAAATGTAGCTAATCTTGGAGTGATCCTTAAATATTAGCCTGTTATCTTGAATAAATTGATTTTCCACTTATTACATTGTAATCTAAGATAGTTTCATACATATCTATTAACATAACGTATCATATCTAAGCCAAAGTACACGGTTATTTGTATAAATTACACTACATGATACTGTAATATGAGGGTAGGTATTTTTGGATATATTGCCCAAAAATACTTATCACCTAAATATCTCATTAGTTTGATAAACTGGTTTACTAAATATTTGATAATTCGTCCAGTCTTGTTATATCAAGCAATATAGTACGATATGATTGCAGTATCATTTTTATACTGGCTTAGATATGAGGATGTTCAATTTTATATATTTAATTTCTAGTCCTCCACGTAAATAATTTATACAAATTATAGAATGTTACAGGGACTAATTACCTAATGACCCTCTATCGTGAATCTATTATCAGAATACCAAATTGAAGTGCATCAATATGTAGCATTAATCTAATCATCTTATCTTTTACAATGTTGTGACTGAGCCATATAATACTTGTATTAATACAAAGTAATACCTAGTAAAGATCAAGTGTTCTCAACCCTTGAACAGTTTAGGATTTGTCAGAGTAACATCATACTATAATGCTAGGGATTTTAGTATCCATATCTTAAAATCACAGATAATAACAAATATCCAGAACAATCAGATATAGTGTAATATAGTAACAGTTTATTAAATGCTATAGAATATTAATTTAGGATATACATAAAATCATATAATATTAGTCTAGGAATTGTTATACATGACGTCTATGGCATCTTTATTGCATTAGTGATTGTTTAGTCCATAACCTAGTTAGTTAAAAATATGTTAGCAGTATACACCAGTTTTTATTCTAGCATATGTAATATTTGTACCTTTATATTGAAAACATGCCTGAGCAAACTAGGTCTAATGAGATCACGGATGAAGCCCAGGAAAATATTTATAGGAGGTTTATATAGTGATAACTCTTTTATGTAATTAGCTTAGTATTATCCCAAATACACTGGTTAATCCATGGCAATAACCAGCGCCAGTAACATATTACCGTATAAAAAATACGTATTAAATGAATTCCCTCCTAGCTCCTTACCATATGCTGGGAATGAGGCAACCGATACTAGCACAATTAGGTTAGAACACTATCTGCACATTGTGTTATAATGCCATGGATGATTCAAATAATGTGGACAATTATACCTGTGTGCACATATGACCATGATGGATATACACATACTTTAGATATACTTTTCTATATACAATTTCATCATAATAGTAATATATAATCTCAACCTTAAATCATTTCCTACAAAATGGCTTCATTTTATAGGATATGCCCTCTATAAAGTGTTGAATATGTGTATAATCATTCCATAAGTCAGTATAATACATAATGAGCTATCATGCAAACTCCACATAAAATCAGTGTCACGGAATTGGTAACTACCCACATAAAATAAGAAGAGGTATTCCCATATAATAGATTCATTATGTATTAGCACATAGCTATTATAAACATAATCACAATCATGACTTGAATCTACTGTGTAGTAAGGTTACGTTAAATCATTACCGTATAAGAAACGTTCACAGATAATGCTAGTGATAGTAAGGTTACGTTAAATCATTACCGTATAACTATATTAGTCATCGTTCACTATAACATAGACAATTACTAAAGTATAATATTTTAGTTGATATTATAGTGGTTAGCAACATTAATATTTTGTCAATTCTGACACTATCACTATATGGCTAATATAGTTAACCAGGGCTGGTCAACGTTCTGATTATTTCAAACAAACTTTTGTCACATTAGTGCTTGCAATTTCGGACCGTGTAGAAATTGGTTTACAATGGCTATAATGTTATAACCATTAAATTAACTACAGATTATATGATATCTCCTTCTACATGTTTACGCTACCTCACATTCATGAATATCTAAATATAATGTGGCTAAGATACAATTTAATTGCAATCACCATTAATTGTGCACATTGTTTCACATCTCCGATAAGATTATAATCTGGTATGTACTACCAATTCCATGACATCTGTTATATTCATCGGGTATCACAATTAGTTTGAACATGTAGCTACGATAGGATAAATACCATAATGTGTCAAGTATGCTCTATTACCTTCAAGTTGAACTAATCAGATAGCATGGTTATTAATTTGTCACTCTAAGTATTGTTCAGTAGTGTATTCCTACTGAATAGTGGCTAACATTGACAGTAATAGATTACACGATTAAGGGCATCTTGATACACCATGTTAATATATACTATATTGCTAGAATATATTACATCAGTTACTGTAATGCTTACAATATTATGCTTACTATTATAACATCCCCATTTTTTCATTAATCCTTGTTTATCCATGATATCTAGATTAGAAATAGTATACAATTCTAATTGTCAATAACTGGTCAATATTCCATATAAACGTTTACCTATATTATCCAATGTTATAAGACATACACCCACTAGGCCAAGTAGTCGGTTAAATCTAAACTGAACATATCCTTAACCACTACCATTTCAGTGAATTTATACCCATTAGCTCACGGTAAATGATAGTGTTTAGTATTGCTATCCAGATATTATGTTATCCTCAGTATTAGGGGTGCCCATAATCTTGTTATAGTGCTCAATATTACTCCTGGCGTCACAAGTTGTGTCAATACGGCCTATGCCCCACTAATTTAACCTCCCCATTAAATTATATGGGGACTCTTTAAATATATATTACAGTGATCAATTTTACAAAGGTATACTGTCTATAATATGAGGATACCATTAAAATTATATGGGTTTGACATCCTAATAAGATGGACATAAACTTAATATGTAGGATGGAAACTTGTATGTTAGCTATGACACACATACAGATACTTTTTGTACAATGGATGATGTAACCACAACAGTTTCCATCAGGTTATACTAGTGATAACATACAGTTGTGGTTACCCAACACTTGTTAAGATGTTAGCTCATACATAATGATTATACCAATTAAAGTGCTTATTAATATGTCTGGTTATTGTCCAATGTAACCTTAGTATTATTTAAGAATACTAGGTACATAGTATTATATCTAAGGGGATAATATTTGCATACAAAATGGCTAACTTAAGAACCTATAATCTTAACTAATAATAGGTTTATCTGTGTATTCTTAAATACATGTGCACGGTTATAATCAAGGTGATATTTTAAATAATACTAAGGTAATTATCAACTGATACATATCGGATTACAAGACCATTTATAACCGGGAATTTATATGATCTATATGTGTAATTTATATGATCTACAGTAACTATTAAGAGCAATAATGGTAACTCAACCCTAATATAACCAAGCTTGTTACTTATAGTAATACACAACTTATACTACCCCATATATGGCAAAGTGGGATCACCATGTGCGGAAATGATTAAATATGTATAGTAGATATATAACAGTCCATTATACTTGACATGGTATATTTTAATAAAAGATTGTTACTAATCATATTTTATCTATATATGAGTACATTATAGATACAAACGTGTGTTGGGAGTATCAATCTTTCATCATGACAAGTATAATGGACTGTTATATATCAAATATGCATTATAAAGTGTTATAGTATACAAAGTAGTATACTATTTAAGAAAGATATCTTGTAAATCTGTTTGACTAACATCTTTATTACTCATGTCACTTAATATATGATTAGTAATTATGGTACATTAAGGCTATATAAGTTATCGTATTGTTGCCGATATGGTATTGATATTAAATTAATATTTAACAACTAAAATGTCAGGGGATGGATTCAATTTATAAAGTTATACAATTTAATCCGAATAGCACATGAACTGATAGTTCGGTCACATATAACGCTTAAGTAGTTGTATATATTTAAGTGACATGAGTAATAAGTTATTGGATTTTATATTGAGTTATTAGACAAACTAAGAGTCTAATTGGGTATATAATAGACAAGGATGAGTAAAGATATAAACCTTACTGTATTGTCATTACACTATTTAGTCAGTACTTTCAAGAAAATAACCATATTCATCTAGGATCAGCGGTTATTTGTATCCAATAACTATTGTAATAAATACTAAGTAAGCCGCGGCGCGGATTTGGGTGGTATCATTACATATGCTGTCATAAATCTGGGCTTTTCTATCAGTGCATACCAAATTGAAGTCGACTATTTTACCCTTGAAATATCAACATTAAGATTATATATCTATAAATACCCACTATATTTGACCCTTGTATACCCCACCGTGAATCTTTATGTAATATCATCGAGTCTTTTAGAAAGTACCGATGTAACACTATTGGATTACAAGCAATAATCATTAAAATAATGATATAACTAAATCTAACTCCATTCTATAAATTAGATTTCCAGAGTTACTCATTACACTTGATCACGGAGGTATTTTCTTAGTACAGAGATCATGTATTCTTTTGGCTGAGGAGTTGTTATATAAGTTACAATCCATGGATACAATTAATGTCAATGATTAAGTACCTTAAAATGGTTACACTCCCATATGCTATATGATCATTCATTACATTATTGACATTTTCGGGTTTAAGAGCATAACACGAATTAAATGTATGTTTAAATGTTCCAAGTAATGGAATCAGAGATGTGTCATTTAAATTGATTGGCGGTGTAACCATCTGTATTGCATTGTCTAATTTATATTGAACAAGGTATATACCCAGATTGATCATAATTATATAGGATGAAGATCAGTCGGATTCCCCAACATGTGGGAGTACTATGACCCTGGGAATTTTTGATGGTACTCATGGATTTAGTACCATGTATATACGCATGGATACAGTGTAAGAGTGATATGTATCACTGTAACTACGGTAATTATAAGGAGATGTACACACAATATCATCCATACATTAGCTGGGATTTGTAGCAAAACCATTGATCGAGATATGTTAAAGAGTAAGCTTAAGGTTATTCATTAATCATAGTGTCTAAGGTATTCTAGTTTAAATGTGATACAACAGTCGACAATTTGGATTCCCTATTTGAGTATACAAAGTAATTCAATAGGGAATCCTGTGTCCTTGCTTCAGGTAAACCTAAGTACCACTTTGAATACCGTGTAACATGACCGGGACCCACTCATTACGTCAGGTAAAATATGTAGATTATAGTTTGCTTATTCAGATCTCATTTACTGCAGTGCCTATGTCGTTGGACTATAATAACCTATATGTGAATTACTCATCTAGTAATTAGCAGATTGTGTGATAAAACCGCTCCAATTGTAATCATAGGGGGAATAGGGGGTTAGTTCCTCAATTGGCTATGTCACCATAAATTACATCCATAATGTTGGCATTACAATGGGATATCATGATTAATCTAAACTACCTAACATACGTTACGTGGACACCATGATGATATTTAAATTAGAAGATATCAAAGAGTAATTGTTCTAATAGGGTCACTATTACTAGTAGTAACTGTACCCTATCCAGAACTAATGACGGATATATTCCCAAATAGCTCCTAGGAGACCTAGAGAGATATAGATTGGTCAACATAACTCATTTAACCAGAACAATATAACCTGAGTTTTATTGTCCGAGGGGGTGGCCAACTATTTTAAATAATCTACATCACTATAGTTTACTAATAAAACTCAGGTTAGCAATATTGACTTAGTGTAAAACATATATCCTACATAAATTGTATGCTAAAATAACCAATTCATTTGGAAAATAAGGAATTTTTGACTAAGCATATGGTCTCTTAGATAGGCCAAATAGTATAACCGCAATAGCCTAATAGTACTCAATCGATAATAGTTAACGTGTGATTAGTGTTACGTTTACAAATTAACATTTTAGTGATGGTATATAAGTTGTGACATATAGGCAAATTAACCCCATTGTAGAAAATTCATAAGTAAGAATTTGTCAGTTGAGGGAATCAAGATATATATTATAATAGTAAATTATAGGTATACAGTGGCAATTATATACTAGTCTTAGATCAAATCATAACAGATATCAATAATAGTTTCAAGGTTGTATGTGATTATGGCAGGAGGGTTTATAATGCAGTCTTATAAATATGAAAGTGCCTAATTAATTATAACTAATATACTAATGTAGAGTAGATTGGAACTGTAGAGACTTATCTACTACTTTAGACTGTTATAACATGATTTAACCTGCACTAATTATCTATATACTCTGTTATATAAATATAGCATTACTAATAACTATTGAGTCACTATAATCTAACTCTACCTGTATCTTAACTATCGACCATGATAGTTACTCATGTGTGAACTAGCCCGTTTATGGGTCAACACATAGCTACTATATGCGATGTGTAGACCTACGCATATTCACAGAAAGGTACAGTATCAATAATTTGTTTCCAAAATAATTATTATGTAACATATAGTATATTAATCACAAACCCAAAAAATATCTACATTTGTGTAAAATCATCCTATATCACATAAATGTAGATTTATTCTGAAAGTACACATGATTACATAACACTCAGACATAGTTATGAGTATGGGCCTAGTTTAAGAAATGAGTCATATTATACAAACAATATTTATGCTTAAGGGTATCTTAACTATGTCTTTATACCACGGTTTAAAACCAAAATACCATAGTCGACTTGTTATATATTCCCTATACTATATGACTAGGTCCATGTTTGAAGACGTTATGATTAATAATTCCTAATAAATGATGGTTTGCCAATACAATCATATTGTAATTGAGAATACCTATAAATCACACATTTAATTCTTGGCAGACCTACAAAAATTGATTAGTAATAATACTAAACTTTTGATGACACAGCACTTGGGATGAAAATTAATATCTACTTGTGGGAAAATTCTTGGAAGATCTGGATTCCTCAATTAATATCCAATATTATGTTCTTAATATTACAGCCCCATTTAATACCTATTTATTAAAGGGTAAATATTAATTTTCATCCCAAGAGACTATCTCCCGGTAAAGTTGGTGGGTAGTACCATTCTTGTGAACTGTCATACCTTAATAAATAGTTATTGTGTAAATATTGACACCTTTACCTTTACAATAGATATTATAACATATTTACTTTTAGTGGTATCATTGAAATATTAATAGTTATAGACTAAATGAGTGTAAAAACGATATGTGATGCATTGCTTTTAACCTGTAGGCTCTAAGATATTATCTGAATACCTTTATCTGAAAATAT
>JAUTWN010000010.1:0-23339 GCA_033043275.1 Ruscus hypophyllum | reverse complement strand
TTTCACGGCTAGAGGGAAACCAACTAATAAATAATTTCACGGGAATGATCGGGTGTATAATAAACAAAACATCACTATAGATGGGGATAGTTTATTATATACACCCCTAGGAGTATGCAAACTGAGCACACTGGAGACCTAGGGTTACATTCCCTATTTTTACATATATCAGCATATTCACAGATAAACACTCAACTATGTTATCAATTAATTCTACCTTATCACATAGCCAATTAGTTGTAATGGGATACCCATTAGTAGTATGATTAGTCTCAGTGGAACATTATGGAGTGTATGCAAATATATAGGGTTAGGGTTAAAGCATGGGTATCCCTCGCAGTATTATAGCTACTAAATGATGTACTTTTGGTATAACCTCATGTACTCAGACTATATACATGATTAGTCAAGGGATCATAGCATAGCGGTAATATATTTAATATAACCGGAGGGCACGAGTGGGGGTAGAGAACCATTACTAGAATAAATATTATAGTATATGGCTTTATAAATGCTAAGTTATCCATTAATCATATATCCCATGACCACAGGTATTGTCTTTATTTACAAATTATATACTCAATTACTCCACTTCAATCATTCACAGGAGAAATTAATATAACCCTAATACCCGGGTCCATAAGCTAAGATGAACCGCTCAATCGTGGACTCAATCATGTAGACATATGTTTATAGGGAAATACCTATATGGTCTCTCATAAATATCGGCTAGTATAACCATGATAAGTCGATAACACGTATTAATTTTGTATCCCCCATGAGTATACCATTGTTATAACTTATTGTAAACCGTCCACACTTATCATAATACCGGCATTAGTATCAAGACAGAGCGCAAGACATCAGGGGGTGAATACGTTTAGTATTGCCCGTGAATTAATATAGTGTTAATGGTGGTACCATTTAGATAATGGGCGTACCTCTATTATGCTTGGTCTAAACAAAGATTGGATGGCGTAAAAATATAGGACTATGTCCACTTAGCAACATGACGGTTTATCTTACCTCGCTCGTTGTATGATACTCCACAGATAGGGTACCTCCTGATCAGATATAGAGTGGATTATTCACAAGGACCTCACATGATAACTTTATTGTTGTACCCAGTCAATGGGGACTAATTAGGGTATTATTCTCCGCATAAATGCTATGAAATTCACTAGTTCAATTAGTACGCCTGACTGTACATATCATATGTGTAAGCCCAACAATTCATTGATTATGCATGTGTTCGACCAGATATACAGTATGCTAGAGTTAGTATGTAGCAGAATTATCCAATAATTAGCATTTATAAATCCTGGTCCGACCTGTATGTTAATATGGTGGAAAAAATGTTACAGTGGCAATAATCGTACAGGAGAGATAATCACGGTCTAGTCCCCACTAGCTTATAATTGGCATTAGTCCCCCTCTTAACATAACTGTTGCACTGACTCATTCGAGAGATGGGTCAGACAATGCGAAGGAAACTAAGGTATATATTCACTAGGAAATGTATACGAAGATGACAATATATTAATCTAATCCTTGATTAAGTCAATAGGCTAGTGGGGACTAGACCGTGATTATCTCTCCTGTACGATTATTGCCACTGTAACATAACTGTTGCACTATAGAAAGATTACACGTACCCAAGGTAATATCATCTGTACCCTATTTGTATACTTAAATTATCTATGAAATTTACTCTCTCTATTATTTGTACAGGTAATATCTCTTGTCACAGTAGAGGTATTAACATCCCCCTTACATAGAAATCCTTTTAAATATTACAATCCTTTACTGTGACAAGAAACTGTCATGAACTGTTGGGTATTTCATGGATAATTTAAGTAATCTCCTCACTAACTTAAATGGGCAGGTGTACATTGTGATAGATGATAAGTACTGGAACATAGTGCTTACCTATATCATCCCAACAGTTTCTTGTCTGTATTATAAGAATCAGATATCCATGGGGCAATACCCAACAGTTCTCAGGCAGGATTGATCATACATTTTATTTTAGTACACAAGTGATACATTATAACAAAAGTGATCCTATTTACAATTAATAATACAATGACCAGTGTTTATATTAACCTGTTGAGGTTAAATTGTATCCAAGGAAAGGTTAATGCCCAATTGCATGATTATACCGCATTGGTTAATCAAGTACAAAATATGATATTAATCTTCTTTCATAGCTTGTGAGTAGACTCGTTTTACAACATCCACAGTGATATTACCACAAGAATGATTACTGTCTACATGATCTACCTTCTCATATCAGACAATATCCCAATATATATAGAGAATCGGATAAGATCACTATACAGTAGATATAGTAGAAGTAAATTATCTATCATAGAGTATAGTTCATAACCCACCATAGTATTGTTAGCCCTAAATATCAAATATGCCAATTATATCTACAAGAAAGCAGGGCTATTTCGATACACATAGGTTTAATTAGGGATTACTTTATCTCGATTTGACGAGTTTAGGTTTCAATGAACGTATTACTTGGGGTAGAGATAGTCCCACATCGCTAATTACAATACCGTTGGATGTGATCGAAAATCTGACCGGTTAGATTACATTGGGCATATGACATTCACATCGGTATATCCCCTTGATCAGTAACAAATCGGTAACATTGCTCATACCATTAATTGAGATCACGTTCTTATTCCCCAATAAATATAGCTTATTGGTGACCTTTATGTATGATTATACTCCAGTATATTAACACGCATATGGTTACGTCTATTAACTATATCTAGATGTTAATAATTAACTTGTGTATGACCGTTTCAATTGTTAGACTCATACTATTCATGCTAATTGTAAGAATATCTCTTTCTCTTGCTACATAATGGACATGCAATACATCTCTATAAATTGAGGTTCTTGGTTACTACATCATCACTGCAGGTTCATGTTAATGATGATATTTTACATTCAAGTTTTATAGTGACATAAATCACTTTTTAAGGAAACATTCGAAGGGAATATCTCAGTGCCGTAGCTTGGGTTTAAATTCGTATGTACAACCTATCGTGAATAATCTATAGTATGGCTTACAATGATGTATGACATAGATCTAGTAATAGTTAGGTAGATATGAAATCTTCTTATAACTTAGAAGGTTGCTCTAAGAGATTATCACGTTCATCACGGATCTCCCATGGATGCTCCAGGCATATTACCTTCACTATCACGGGAATGTTATGTTAGGTACATACGAATTTCTTAGTACAGAGAAATAATGTGATTAAACCATATAGTGATTGACCTATACCAGGACTAAATCGTACAAGGAATACTTGATTATAATTGCAGAGGAATCATATGGTCACATTTATAGATATGCCGGCAGGTGGACGCTACATATCGTTGCCATACTGGATGTACAACGATGAGAGGAATTCATTGAAAGAGTAGGATAATGAGTCACTAACAAGGCTGGTGACCAACATGTCCTTTTCTAACAAGTTATCAGGGTAACCAGTTATCTTCGTCTTACTGAAAATATCTCAAGACTTCCTATTAAACTGTGCCAAGATAGCTATTAGCCACATATGGCCTACTTGCACATTATAAGAGACGAACTCCAATCATTACTAGAATTCATAGTGTCATGGACAATATATATCAATGACATTGAGCAGTCCATCTAAAACCCAAGGTTTATAATGTATAAGATGTTGTAAGAATATCTCCCTCCCTCTTGATACAGCATATATTAAAAGAGGGGTACACTCTAGGCAGGTTTGCATATAGAGATCAGGCATAACATGTAATATCTCCATATGGAATATTAGTATCCATATAAAATCTATCCGCTGACCATATACTCGATTAAAAATGTAATTGTTATACTGTCAATTATACTAAACACTCAATTCTTGCAAAAACTAGATGACTACAATTCACACATATTGTTTAACCTTTGGGGAAATTTATATTAGATAGCCTGGAGGGATGTATTGAGATGATACATAATTCAGTTTAATGACACTGGATACAAGTACTATATTAATTTTTAGGGTATCAATATACAAGGTGTATTACTATAGGCTTTGGTACTAATGTGAACGGGTATTATACATACTATTCAATCATTAATGTATGCACGAGCTATCCAGTATGACTTTCCACCATACTCTTTAAATGACACACACCAATTCATAACCTATATACTAAAGTGTATATCCTAATAATTACATATCTCAGGTTAATTCAAAGTTGGATCAATTGGTATCAATTGGTATCAATATATGTTATCCAAGGCTCAGTAGATATTAAGTCGACAAATTATTAGTCGACCTGGGTGTAATACAGACGTATAGATAAGAGGAAAATTTGTACCTGCAGGGTAGTCAATATTAATGAGATACTATACTCCACCTGTTATTGTTAGCCCTAAAGTGACTTACTAAACAGTATATATAGTTGGTAGGCATTATAGTCACTTTTAACCAGTCATGATATTAAAAGTATAAAATGGAGTTATACTTGAGTATTTAAAGTCATAGTTTTAAGTATTTCATACCGTATACTCTCCCATCAATTACTTTCGGATATCTTATAACATATACATTCAGGCCCATAGGTTCTGACTATGATCCGTATGATCTTATGTATCTCTATATGCATTATGATTCACTGAAGGCCGATAGTGGGGGGTAGAGGACTTAAAATTATACTGATGGTAAGATTACCGGGTCTATATCCAATCATTGTAATATCATAATATATGAGGTATGATGATATAAACCTCAAGTAATCTTACCATTGCAAGATCATATCTTAGTTTTAGATATCCATTTATGTCCTGTTACTCCATGGCTATATGTTAAATATATCTCACCTAATTTGTTTTAGTGATTGAATGTACAACACTTCCAAATAGATATCACATAGCAGAGAACATCCATGACTTGTTTGATAGTTTGACCATATAATTATCTCAACATAGAAATTAATATCACAATCGTATTAAACTAGAATCATACACGGCTCTTTAGAAATGAATTGTAACAGGTTATACAACAATAGTTTAGATAAAACAAGTCTACCACACGCATTACTATCATTGATTTCTATGTTGTATTCTTATGATAACTTGTATATATTATTGTATAATAAATGTATCGACTGGGTCATAAGATTATATAACATTTGTAGTATATGTCCCAATATATTTCCATAAATAGAGAGGCTAGATAATTAATAAATACCATGATAAATTGTACAGCCTATAGTAACACTATTGCCTCCAATAGTTTTTATAGTCACTAGCATTAATATGCCATACCCACTTGTTTACTTGTCTACTCCCTTCTAAGAGAATTGTGTTACATGGATTACATTGTTGGCACATTAATGTTTATTCAACCAAAGAGTATTAGGGTATGAGCTCCCCATAAGTATTTAATGATCAATATACCCATAACACATGAATACTCTTTGATGTATTTTGTCATAGAACAGTGTATGCTAATTCTCATTCTTATAATGTATACCATCAATTAAAAATAAGCTTGGTTCCTCACACAGACCCTGTTATTTTATGATTAGCCGTATTGGTATATTTTAAAGTTCTCATCTTAAAATTAGATAAAAGTAGCTAGTTTCTAATATGACCATACTAACTATTAATTATACCTAGATAAACCATATGGATACATACCCTGATCATATATTGAGGGATTTAATGTTATAGAGTGTATATACTATTTGGAGATAATGAATTGGTAAAAGGTACCTATTGTGTAAAATAAATCCGTATGCATAGGGATCATAGGTTAGCATTCAAACAGCTTATCTAGAGATTAAGCCATAAATAAGAAACATCATTTTATACAATATCACTTTAGAGGTATACAAATGGGACACGATAGGAAATGGATAATTTGGCTAAATGGGATAACTATAATGTAGACCAATATTTGATAATGCGCTGAAGTTTATCAATTATATACCTATGCATGTCTAAACTAAATATAGAATTCATTAAGAGTTACACTTGGACTATGCAATGAGTTACATACCCCCGTTATTTTAAGTGTAATGGGATTTTACAACCACCGTAGTTATTACCTGTTCTAGTATAATGTAGCTCATGATACCCCGTATTATTAGTCCCATTACACTTAGATCCTTGAGTAGAATACTGAAAAGGTGTGATTTTATTACCTATGTACCTCAATAAGTGGTCTATAGTTTATACTCTTGTGTGATATAAATACAGTATTAGTCATATCACATTAATGGAGTTAGGTTAGAATTAAATGATATATGATTTCCCTATCTCCCGAGGTGAAATGGCGATAGTTACACAGATTAAGATACTGTCAAGAGTTTAGTATCGGTATTTTACCTATTGACTTATGTCATAATCACAATATCACATGTATACTCAATATGAGATTGTCGATTATTCTGCTATCGAAAAGTTTCTCTAATCACTTGCTATACGTGATTAGTGGAGTATGTTGCCATCATTCAATTCTATATTAAAAATTCTATAATCCCCATTTGTCACATCAGTACCTAGGTTAGAGTCACCCTACAATGTCCACCTATGCTAGAAGGATCTGATATAATTAGTAACTGGAGTGTCATTTTATGATCAGGTGAAATATCACCCTATGCTCATTAAAGTATGTCTACCACTTGTGAGTTAGACTGTTCTTGGAGAGTGATGAATTAGCATAAAAACTGGGTACTATATCAACTCATCTGTATTATATTCAAAGAGATATTTGCTTGCTTATATCTCATTGATGTAAGTTCACAGCATTGGGTTTTAAGTAATATTGATTAACACTATAAGATAGACTCTATAGTAACGGTCGCCATCAAGAACTCCTTACTTTATGACTAAATCATATGCATCTAATACATTCATCTGACAATATCTAATCTGTAAGCCACGTGATCAGTGTAGACGAAATATAGATCAATTAAGGATAGTGAACTGATTAAGGCCATGGATGTGTATTTATTAAATCAAACATATCCACTCGCCATGTGCTAAACATTTTAATGAGTATCGCTCATACCAGGTAACTTATTAAAGACAATGTCGACTATATGACTCAAATGTGCATACCATTTGTATATCGAGCTCAGTAATTTAGCCAATTGTGAGTCATATAGTCGACATTGTCTTTAATAAGTTACCTGGTATGAGTAGAGTTAGATGTATTACCACATGGGTAGAGGAATAACTATACCCGACAATACCATCCAATAGTCCATGAACTACATATTTCTAACTAATCCCGAAAGAGTAAACCAGGTTAATATAACGACATAATGAGTATAGCTTAAATTATTAGTCAAGTATTAACTTGCAAGTAGCATATGGGTACATTTTCCTGATACCTCGAACAAATGAGCCTCTATAACAAACCGATAGAATATGTGCTGTCGACATAAAACTTGACTAAGCCATACTATTGGCGTCCAGTGTATTTGTTATCGATGTTGAATATGCGGTAATATGCATTTTGTCCACTTAAATCACCAACCATTAGGGTCCAATTGATTCAAATATGCATGTATATAAATAGAGATGAAACCACCATTCATCCTATATAAGTATGAGCAAGGAAAGGGTTGTTTCAGGAAACACTAAGGGATATCTCCCAACTATTAAAGTAGCCCTGTCATGTAATAATCATTGCCCGTTTCCTAGCTCTCTAATTCCCTATCTTAAAGTGACATGGAATACATCCTGCTTTCTGTATTACCTCTCTATAGGGGAGAGAGGTGATCGTGGAGACATAAAGTTATAATTAACATACACTCGTTTAATTTACACGTAGACTCTAGTAAAACAGTTATAGTATTCAGGGTGAGAAATAAAAGGGTCATACTTAAGCACCCAAGTGAATTGATGGGTTAATATCACCAACATTTGCATATATGAATCCACAAATTATCACTGCTATTGTGAACCTATTCTGGTCAGATAGCAACTTAGTCCATGATATACCATATCAGTTTGTAAATCTAGATGATTATATGCAAATGTGGGTCTTGGGATCAGCATGTAACAATTTTTATATACGTTGATAATTACCTGAGTGATATGTGTACGGATCATGGATATACATGAGATATTGCATTGAGGATATAGATCGAGTCGTTATTTGATACAGTCCTGGATCATTGGATTAATCTTAATAATTTAGTCTAAATAAGTTTATCACTAGTTATTTATGTGTACCCTCCACAAAGACATCCTAGTGGTAAAGGTACACCATGAAACTATAACTATTGATACATTATGGTAACTGGCCAGGTATATATATATCATGTCGAGTATAGGAATTTAGTGTCAATAGCTGATTGTAATCTGGTTGACAGCTATTGGATAATGTCACCAATAGAATTTAATCACAGATTATCACTCAAGATCACGGGGGATACAGGTATTTTTGGATTAAGCATGCACTGTGACACGGTACATAGCGATACATTACCAGATAAAAGATTTTTCATCCAATCTGAGTTGTATATATTAGACCAAGTTATGCAACATCACGGCATGACTTATCAGTAAACTAAAAAATATCATAGATTGAGACATATCGGAAAGGTATATTTAAACATTGTATTACCCATCTTACGTTGAGATAACACATACGTTAGATATTATATATTTCACTATATCTTTATATTAGAATATCAGTTGGTACAATATACACTAATAGTCATTTTCTAGAATACGATAAATGCCTGTGGAGTATAGCACAATGACATATGTGTTATCTCAACGTTAGAGTGATACAGGATTCCGATAATCTAGCAATATAACTGTTATATTATGTGGTGAATAAATCAATAATCGATCCAGGTTGTTAATTCATAGGTACCTCATACCTTCTATTACACTTGATATCAACCCTGCATATATAGTCACCAGTGTATTATCTCCACACCGACTGGTATACATATATGTAAATCATACAACCTCTATAGGTCATCTCTAATACTACACTGAATCTTGTGACTAGATTCAGTGATCTACCAATCAGTACTTAATACTGGACAAATCTCGTAGTACATAAACTATATGAAGGGTTCTCGGAACATACTGTCAAGAGTTTAGAATACAAGCTATGATATATTATATCATAAACTGTGAACATAACTATCGGATATACATAAATCCTATAATCTGTCCAGGTATACATAATGTATTCTCATGTGTACATAATTGATGTAAACAGGATCGCTATTGTAGCCTAGTTATTGGGATGTGTCCTCTATTCAGTAGAGTACAAAGCTAATATTCATAAAGCTCTAATGTACAATACTGCTTGTGATAATCCTATATGATATTTATAACATCCATGACACTCTATATGCACTAACTGTATATACACTCGTAATTCTAAGTTACCCTATTGTAGCCAGTAGTGAAATATATGGTTTTATTGCACATTATTAAATCATGTACGCATAGGTGGGTATGAATAATGACTGTGATACGTCTGAAATATAATTTGCATTCTCTAGATACCATGGTCATACACAAATTGTTATCATGCTGCCATATTTAATTATACCGACTTTGCCCTATTGAATATAAACTCGAATATATACAGTGAACTATAACACTGATAATTGTGTATAGCTAGTTTCCCTTCATTGTATTAATAAGATTAATTAAGAATATGTAACAACACGTTCATATATCATTGGTTATATACCACCCTACATTGATATCTCTAACTTACAATGTCTTAATAAGTAGTTTTGAAAAACAATTATTAATCGAACTTGATAATTGAAGTGTCCAGTCATGACTTAATCGTGTACCAGTTAGAGAATCTAGACTAAATGTAACAAATCATACTCATGTGTAACAAATCATACTCAATGATTTGGATAAAGAGTGTCGAGTTAATATGGATTTGGGTTAATATATTTCCTTGTAACTTATATATCATCTTAAAAAGTAATATAAGTGTAATAAGGATGCATTAAACTTCTGTAATAAGGATGCATTAAATAATTATCGACTATTGCCGAATATAGACTTGAACACACATAATTTGATCAGAATGCACAAATTGCACGTCTGTTAAGACAAGAGAAAAGAGGTACGTGTATCATATGCCAGTTGTCGTGCGTAATGAGATACAGGTTGGTATCTCCCACTTGTCACAATATTCGTCTCTTTAGTCGACTGAATGTCTATAGTGGGCACACTGTTCCATTCATTATGACGAGTGCATCTATCAGGCTTAATATAGTTGGCTGATAAGAATATACTTTGCGATGCGGACAATGAGTCTCTCGCCTGGTTACTGAGAATATACCAACTACGAGTACACCATTCTGATATAGTCCCGTATGGTATGAGTTAACCTGTTCTGGTGGGCGTATTTCTATGTACACACTCGATAGCTTACTATAGAATGGAACAGTGTGCCCACTATAGTTATCTATAGTCAGGGGACATATTTGACATGTACCCAAGGGAACATGCTTATTGGAGTTATCAATATACGAATGACATATAGCAACATTAGGTAGGGTACATGTCAAATTTCCTAGGCTATACAGAAGTACATTAGTTAAGTCACCCCGGTATATCAAATTACAATAACACAATACTCAGAGGTGAAGGAGCATGGTCATTATACGTATAGACATGCCTGATTACCTGTGTACTAACAATATCATAAAGATCACGGCATGCCATAATAGTTACATGACTTCGTTTAACAATCCCTTTATCTTAATTTAGTGCTAACTATAGATAGTTCACCATCAAATAGGACATGTTAGTCATATAGGCCTATGCTATGTATCTAATTCGATAAGGTTTGCATTGTCGATATAATAAAGTATATGGGATCACCAAAACAATAACAACCCGTTATAGTGCCTGTTGACATACTTTATAATAGCAATTAGCATGTGTACTTGGTCATTATTAGACATATAATTTAAGGCTAGTACAGTTCATAAGATTGCTGGTCTATCGCTTGTAGGGACAATATTGTGACTATAATAGCAATTAGCATGTACACTTGGGAATATCAATATGTCTTTAGAGTGTTGATATCAATATACCAGCTATAGTTGTGAATTGGCTACTGAGTGGAGTGCACATCATACTTTCTATCACTACCAACATATTATAAATGAGATCATTGTATATAGTAGGGTGATAATCACTCAAGATATAACTATTGAATAAGTTGTACTATTACGAACACCAAAGTATTGACAGATCGTGACAAATATACCTCCTTCTATCCTGAGTATATATAAGTCCTCCTGATTCCACGGCTGATTGTGTTGAAATCTACTATGGCAAAATTAGACCATTTATAAGTATAGCCGTAAAGATACCCTAGATTATAATGATTAATACAATCAGAGATATAACATTTTGAATGGATCCTGACTACTGTATTGATATATTATAGTTGATATATATAGCCATATAGTAGATATATACCAATTCAAGGTTATGATATGTTATCTTTATATGAGATTTGGCCTATATAATATCCAAGTCACATACTCCGCTTTCTCAGAAAGAGGTAATTCATAAGAATCCCATGTGTATATAAATACCATACTTATTTGCGATGTGTATTGTTACCTATTCTCGAACACAAACCTATTGTATACATACACGATTGTGGATCAAATATATAGATATGATACCGTCCCTTCATAAGGGTTGACTATTTAAATACATTATTGAAGCTAGTACCTATGTTAGGACTCAGATATACTGCCCCATACAATCGTGTATGTATACAATAGGTTGATATTTTGGTTAATACTATCGCCAGTCGTTGATTAACTGGAATTAGCGATGATATATATGCAGGGTCCTTCACATTTTCAGGTTTGTAAATAGTGATGATTATCCAATTGGCAGTAATCAACGACTGGCAATATCAGTTAAGAGATTCTCAGTTTAGGATATAATCTACAGTAAATCATTAATATATTCCTATTTATAGGTTGCTGGAACATTCGCTTAAGGAATGATACATCATACAATATTATCACCTCCATTAATTAGTATCGATCTATGAGTTCAGAATACTAGCAATGAGTGCTTACAGATTTTTATCCAGTGCAGTTGGGATTAGTAGTTGATGTCTGAAGCTGGTATTAAAAAGCCACGGGATGTTCTGAACCATATTATACAGAGTCTATACACCCAAGTTGTAAGGTTGTGATAACATCATCTTCAGGGAAGAGTAGTCACCATATTATACTAATTTGTCATTGTAGTACAATCTTCTCGTACATAATATTTGGAACTCGATAACATGTTATTGGATAGAAAATCTCTAATATACTATATTCTGTGTAATAAGATGTCCCAGGCAAGGATTAATCAAATGAAAATTAATACTATATGATATTTTCATAGATGATTAGTGTTTGGTAATTAATATTATAGCCTATAATTATTAAATAGATTATGTATCATGGTACATCTTTGCGTGGAATGATATTGCTGACTTGATTTACGGTAACCCCAAGTGAGTATGCTTGGGGTAAGTAGTTTGATGGATGACATATTATCCAAGGGATAGATAGTATCGTTACCTCGACCCGATGTTATGTAATCGATCAAATGGAATTACGTTCAACAGACTTATGTAGGGTATAATAGTAACATTATATAGTGATCACAAGGATATCTCCCCATTCTGAATAGGGTATTTCAAATTCCCTCTTGAATTGAGATTATGGATCAATAGAGATCATTAAATTGAGTGATACATTGAAACTAGAATCATACCTTATATCACAAAAATTCATAGACACTAAAAACTGTGTCATGAATACTAACGCTCATTGATCTCTGCAAAATATCTAGTAGAATTATATCCATTAGGAATGTTAATTATCTCTTGTGCAGTAAAGTATCTTTACAATATAGATATAATTTAGAAGGGTAAAATCTTAGATATTATCAAACTGGCGCAGGGTAAATAATATATAACTTGGTCTAATATTAAAGTGTAAACAAAAGTTTTTAAGTATAAGAACTGGATGTCTTACATCACTGATATTGTGTATATAGGTAACTAGAGGTTATGCTCACTTCTTCACCCAATGATCTATTTTTGAACAGCATAACCATAATGAGTTTATATGATAGTTACCATGTAATGGCAATGCAGTTATTATAACAACAAACCTGTTTCATGCAGATCAAGGATCGTTAACCATCCCATGTTAACCATTTGTAAATATTGCACTCTATATGTATCAGTAGGTAAATCTCAGTACATATGTGTAGTAACAACCATATGGTTATGCTGTCCTATATACAGTATGGAGTTATCACTCCTCCGATATTGTATTATTAACATGTAAGAGCACTAGTCATATGCCGACCTATTAATTACCTTGCTAAGCGTATCTTATTAGCAGGCTTCCTTATGTGTCACAATCATAATTTACTGAAAACATATTTTCTCAGAACTATATCATGCTCACGTGATATCGAGAACTGTAGTGTATGGCCACTTTTACAAATCACATTATGATGGTAATAGCCTATTCAATAAATTAAACTGAAATATGGTAGACATGTACTATTAGCCCATCCGTAATCACCTTACTGAATTCTGGGTACATTAACCATAATAGCCATGACAGAAATATCTATGAAGATTATTTCAGATCGCATAGTACACTTATCAAATTATGTATAGATAGGAATCATCTTGATATCATATTTGTCGAGTATAGAATATATCTGATGGGACAATAGTACATGCCCGGGTATCTGTGTAATATCATCCAAGTGGAGGGGGGATATTAAAATTCATCAAGCTTACTGTTGTCATCCCCTACTTTATCTTAGCATGTCATAATTGCGTGCTGACAAAAAGTACAAAATTGAAAACACGTATCCATAATCAGTATTAGGGTGTGAGTATGTATGGTTATTTCCTATAATAGGCGATATGCACTCGATATAGATTTGACTACGATATGAAAGGGTTTTGGCGTATAATCACAAACATTATCAAAACTAGTAGTTAAAATAGTAGGAGAGATGGGGTAAACATTGCTTAAAGATAGCATATTAAAACTATATCACTCAAGTGTAGGGCCGTCAGATTGGGAGGGTCACGAAATGTGCTATCTTGGCGATACCACAGTGGGACATTGAAAAGTTAATGACATTATCTAAGAAATCTTTACAATATATCTTACGCAATATTTATTCCTTTTACACATTATAACCCAGTCGAATAATTATTTGTGGGAGATATAAGGCTAACTGGATATTAAATCTAAAGCGTGTATCTCTAGAATAGTCCCACTATTTGATAATATGAGCATACACCCAAGACCTAACGAGTTGAATACAGGATATTTACCTTTCTAGGCCATTACATTCATGAGTGATAACTTGTATCACAATACGATCTAGTAAGTTTATTATCAGTATTCAAATAAGTTATAAGCCTTAATATCGTATAAAGTTAACTCTAGTGCAAGTTCGATTGTGTCCCATAGCTACACTTATACTCTAAGTATTAATTTAGCACTTAGTATATTGTATAACAAGTGTAACTATATCTCTACTAACGCCTTGTGTATGGATATCTATATGATTGTCACTATATATTCTGTGTATGACATGATTATACACTAGAGTTCAGTACAACTACTGGAATATAGATAACAATCGTGAAACTATATGTCCATGTGTCATCTTATAACATCTTTAGCGTGAATGACAAGGGTTATGTATCATACCACTGTGAGCTAATAGAACACTTCCATACCATCTCCTATTAAGCCGGTACCTAGTTTTTGTGTAGAGTCTATACAAATAGTTTCGTCAAGATGCAGCCAGTACTCACACTAATATGCATGATCCATACGGACAGATGGGCAGTTAAAGTTCTGGGCAAAGGATATTGATGCGACAGGTATAAATAACTATCTCGTCTAGTTAGGACCGGGGTAAATATTGGTTAACTGCCCATCTGTCTACTCTATATGGTGACACCCTAATTAAATGTCCCTATTCATTTAAATGATTAAATGGCGATTAGCTAAGTGCACTGTCCACTCATAACCATCTCTATAGATGTAGTCACTCCCTTATTCATATTCGTCCAACAATACAACCCTTAAATCACTCGTATACCCTATGTCACTTAATTTCTATATGTATGATGGAGATGTCCACAAAATATTCAAGGTGTTATTGGCTTGTAACAGGGTGCCTCCTCGTAAAATATACACGCTAGTTACGATGCTTATATCTCATTGGGTAAATAAATATTGCACCCATCGCACAACAATCACTTGATAATTTGGGATACTTAGGGTCTAACACTATTGTCATTCAGTCGAGATTGAATGGGATATTAGTCTAAACAAAATGACTATAACTTCTTGTACCCATACTGTAATACTGGGACATGGTCAGCTCTTATAATTCTTTGTCAGACAAGGGTGTGCACGTGCATTGGAAGTGCAAACCCTCTGTTCCCTGGTATCATATAGAAGATGCCTTGATAAGATGTTATAGTCATTTTGTTTAGACTATCTGGACGATTGCCTTACCGTGTTGAGGGTATTCGAGGAATAGAGTAATAATTGACTATCTTGGAGTATATCTATGTCAAATGAGCGAATATACATTTTAAATGACAGGTACACTTATTGTATTTATATCAATCCCCCACTATATATACTCACATTAGTAATATCAAATATACCGCTCAGTAACCTTATTATTAGTATGACATTTCTTGATACTAAAACATTCCCCCCTTTGTCTGCCCAGGGGTTATATTTCCCAAGTGCTTAGATGGTGAATACATATTGGAAATTGGGGCGTATTTTAAGGCTAAATTATTAGGCGGGATACATATTGTGTATAACTCATATGAACAGTTAACTCCTGGGCAGACAAAGGGGGGTATATTAGTATGAATATACTATAATATACTCTTACATGAATAACCTCCTTTCATGTCAGAGTTATTATTATTATGTACTGGGCGTACATAATTGGTAACAATAACCCACTTCTGAACATAAACATGATTGGAGAAATTCAAGTAGGGAACAGGTTTGGGTGGACTCCCATAAACACAATATAAACAGTGTATACTTGACATAGCGATGTGTATAGAAACTGGTAACAATATATGTAACAATCGTAGCAAGGCAATTGCATCTCTAGATCGACTAAGTATTTAGATTGATTCTATAGACATTTATAACTACCCCTAAGTCTTGAGATAATTAACATAAGAGTCCCCTCATAATCTGTTAGACATAATTATCTCTACAATGATTATCAATCTGGTAGACCAATATTCAGAATATAATTGCTCGATAAGACTATGCAAGATAAAGAGTATTATAAGTGACGCATCTCCCACATAGTATTTACACTGATATTTGTGTTCCCTCCTGATACTGTCAAGAAACTGGGCTAGTCCCCACTAGCTTACATGTGCTATAAGTTTATACATGCTAGTTTATTCATTCATGGCAAGTACCGTTCCCAGTCCATCAGCATCATTACAACATGCTGGCTAACCGACCATATTATATCTCCAATCATCCCTTGTATATTTAATCACTCATTCGGTGTTACTGATATATTCCATAAACCATATATAATCCACAATTATTGAATAACTAGTGTAATATCATAGGTTGATCAGCCGAATAGACAATCTGTATCAGGCTTAATACATAATCATCAGGATACACAGTGATCGTCGGATACACAAATATCACTACGCATATAGAGTGGAGGCTATAGTGATATACAAACCGAACCCCGTGTATACACTATGGGTAGTTAATTTTGTAATGATGATATTGTGTATCCTATAACCTACCAGCTATCATTGGAGATATATTATCACTATCTGGTTCGAATAAGATCTGTGTTGTGAATGCCAGATGGAAATTATTGTGCGATGAGTATAAGGAATATTAGTCCTCCTGATCATAACCCGGTTATATCCCTCTATAGGTGATATGACTCCACAAGACCTATTTATCACATTCTTGTACCTTCTTTACAAATACCTCTATAAATTATCCCCTGATCATCTGAATCACCAATAGAGGGATATATTACTCTTAATGATATAATATGCCAGGAGACCCTGTGTAATAATTCCATGCGGGTATCTCGATAATAGTAACCCTATCATGTTATGAAGGATGTAATATAGATGTATTCAATTTAACTTAGCCATATTTACTTGATATAACGTAAATGTACCCATATGGCAAAGCAAGTAAGCTGTCATACAGTCGGGGTCGGTCGTCACTCAGTAAAGAGTTGATTCATATACTCATCAAGTGTAATGATAGACCTATGTTGGTATCTTTTAAATGATGGGTACTCTCCCTCGCATTATTATCTTGTCCGACTTAGTCATCTATCGCCATATATTCACGCATAAATCTGTAATGAGTGAATTTATTAATCGTGTCTAATAACGATTCTAATCACAGATATACTACGACAACGATAATGCCAAGATAGATACCTCCTGAGGGTACAATGTATTTACAATGATCAAGGCAATATATGCCCAGAGATTTGACAATCCTCGTTGAGATACAAATATTGTTACATAGTTGTTGGCATGAGATAGGTAATGGGGAATTTAATTGCCCAATAAAGTGACTACAGTTCTTAGTGTAGTCATAAGGCTATACAAGTTAAGGAAAGATATTTAACTATATATACTCACAGAATATCTTATTTCGCTTGACCTACAATGGAGTAACATAATTAATGATAACAATTGTACAAATTTTTATTATGATTGTTAGACTCGTATACTATTATGCCCTACAACTATAAAAATTGTAGTTAATGGACAAACTGCTTCTCTATATCTTAATTAGGATAAGATATGATCAGAATGGGGTGAATACTATGCCTGATTGACTCAATGTTTACATATGGAGTTAGAGACTATTATGTAGTACTGAATATCATATATCGTGTACTAGCTATATTAGCATCTAAGGCTGGTCATTCTATTTGATATGTAAACATTGAGTCAATCAGGCATAGTATTCACCCCATTCCGATTAACTCTTCTTATATAGCTGTATATTCAATCATGAAATATGTAAATCTCTAAAAACTAAATTTAGGCAATCCCCATTAAACAACTCTTCTTATATATCACCTTATATATAATTGATAATAGATTGTGGTACCAGTATATTCCCTTCCTTGTACCCCCATCAAATAAGTATTATTGGAAAATATGAAAGTGCATCAGGACATTGTCTAAATAGCCAAAGGAATATCAATTAAGTGATATCTCATAAGTTAACCCCAGATCTAGGGGGGAATAGTATGTAATCATTGTATACTCAATACTCAGACCCCATCCATAATTATATCAACCCTTAGCTATTTATCCACTGATTTAAAACACTGTTATCAAGTGATGTAAGAATGATTACCTAGAGTATTTATGGGTGTAAGTGTTTTATACGTGAGGCAGTAGAGCCGTTGTATTTGCAAATCTTTAGGGGTTTAACTAATACCATCCGGTATAGCTATTGACAGCTAGTTCATTTATAGAACTCCCTTACCTGAGTTATAATCGTTTGTATGTCTATTGTCGATACAGCGAATATTAAACTTCCTAGTGAATATATATAGCGAATAAGAAATACACCTCATGCATAAAATTAATTAGCTCAAATGACACCATCCAATCTAGATTATAAGCAGTACCCATTGAACACTATCACTTATTATATCCTGTACCAACTCCCTGTTATGGGTATGCTTATTCATCATAGCACATCCAATAGTGATTAGAATATTCTACCATGTTTTAGCTATAGTCTATAATTACCCATCGTCACTGTCTACATTATGAGCTTGGTAAGTATGTGACAGTATATAAGGTCAAAATGGTTTACGTCTTCCAACCTGTTTTTAAGTATTTACAATTCATAATCCAGTTTAACTATTGAATATCCTAATTAAGAAGGTTTATTCTAATTAACCTAATTGGTAACCTTGCACGTTATTGAGTATACACACGGAAATGTGTATAGGGGGACCATTATTGTGCTATCAAACCTGATTATACAATTACCAATGTATAACCATCACGAGATATGGCTTATATGATTGCACATCAAGTCAGATTTTTAGAAAGGTATTTACATCACTATTAGAAAGAGGGCATGTAAATGCAGTGTCAGTTTATGATGTTTGACCTTGCTCAACAGGATCTGCATTCTCTACACATTGACAAGTATATGATTAGAGTAAATTGTGCCTATTAAGCAAGGTCAAACATAATAAACTGACACTGCATTTACATGCCCTCTTTCTAATATTGATGTTCATAAGCATGCTTGTTAGATTTTAAGGGACTTGTTAATTGGTAAGTACTTAATGTAGTGTATTCACTGAGGGGTACATAGAATGGATAGTATTGGCTGGCATACGTATTATTCCGAGTTCTACGTATGTATCATTTCTAATAGTGGATAGTAAATATACCAAAAAACCATTCTAATATTATGTCTATTCAGAGATAACTATATTATGTTATCACTAATATCAGCTACCGATACAGGCTAGTTGTTCACACTGAGTGACTAATAACGTTATGAAGATGATTCATGGTAATGTAGTTTTACGATGGTCATTACAGATATAGCATTTGGGTTAAATATTCATTTATCACAACCTGCATAAATGAATTTTGTATAGCCCGGTATATTAACCTTTGTAGTATAACCTAAATGAAGATCAAATCATAATACTGGACTATTAGTGAAGGTAGTCAGTAATATGTATCATTTACTACATAGGTTATACCCATAGTGAGGAGATTACTGGTCAGTGAGATCCTCTATATTAGGTTAAGGGAGTCAGTATTGGCCATACACTTTTGATAACTCCATTATATCACTACTTATTGGCATAGGCCATTATCTTCGGTAATTTTATACAGTAAGATATAGCATGGGGTATATTTATCCAGGACTTCTGGAGTGTCATCATGATTGTCTGACCGGGATTATAATCTAATTTATAATTCAGATTAATGCCTGAGCTATTATTGTCTATATTAGTACAAGATTACTGTATTACCGTATATTAAAATAGTACTAAAGAATTCTATGGTGTACCCACACAGTAGATATCATTCAACTAGGTTAAGAATACACATCCCGTTATTTATAGAGAATAAGGAAATTACTTGGGATATCTAGCCCTTATAATTAGTGAGTCAATAAGGGCTATAGTGTCATACAATTAGAGGGTATACTTTTCTGACAACGTTATTAAACTGCTAATGATAACCGGATAAATACATATGAGCTATACTAAAACGGATAGTTACAAGATAAAATTACATGGGGTCTTGTGACTAATAAGTTGATACTCATCATGACCCATGGCTGGTATATTTTTATATCTTATAAATATAATTATCGATAAGTGATAATATACAACGTATCCTCCAGGATCTACTACACTAAGTCACTGTAAGAATTAGAGTAGAGTATTGATACATTAGCTTTTTTCGTACTCATCAGGACAAGATATGACTATAGAATCGAGGCCTTACTTTATGAATATTGATATCGTATATACTTAGCAACAGTGAATAATCGTATAACCCGAGTACTTATGGGCTAACAATAATAGTTATGAGCATGATATGACCCTAAATGATTATGCATTGTATACGAAAAGAGATGTAGTTAGAGTACTATTACTTCTGCCTGTGGTTCCACACTCAAGGATTGTACCCGCGAGGAGTGTATATCCTAATAATTATCAGCATTAGGGGTATACCTGAATATTCAAATATATAGATTAGCTTAGTGCTTATTGAAGGCTAATTCAGGATAACCGGCGGTAGGATGGTTATATCAGTCCGTAATGCTTAACCAAGATTTGGAGGTAGGTCATATTGAGTGACACCACCAAGAACGATACGGAGGCCTCCCCTGTATTTAACTATCTCTAGTATACTTGTCTACATAAATATATAGGATTTAAAGGAGCCATTATAATTTATACTAGTGGGTAATAGGACTTAGTAATACTATATATACAGCAGGTATTATGTGTAGTGATACCTCTGCCCATGGGTATATTCTGAGGCAATATTCCTGGGGGGAGGGATATTTATATAGTCTAAATCATAATATTTTAGTGTTCTGTCGTTGGTAATCCTTGCTTTAGTAATGTAACAGTGAGGTTAACTAGTTATCTAGCACTAATCCATATAATATAGCATATTAATCGCAAATATAAGAATATACACGTCTATGAATTGGAGAGTATTGTTATGAATATGTGTTCTTATAAAATCTGGGATAGTAGGCTATCTAAATAATTTGACATTACCGTTCTAGGTCATAATCCTATTACTAATGAATGATACCTTAGAGTTATCATGGAATGAGTCATCCATATACATGCCTTGAGCCCTAGTGTGTGTTCGCTTATTATTAGAGTAATGATAATATCACAATATCTAGTTTATCATCGATGGAGGATATGATACATAACAGCATTAATTATGCTTGATATATCTTAAACATGTTGCACGGCTATTGTTATATATTTAGATACCGGAGTCGTTTACCATGTAATTGATCACATGAAACTTGGATATCTTTATGCAGTGTCTGAGCATCTCCTCTAATTTAATATATACCACTAATGTTAGATCGTAAGGGTGGATAAGAGGAGGAAAATGCGATATTATCTTGGATTAGGGTGGGGATATGGTCTGCTCTCCAGGTATTTACGGTGCTTCCATACCGTTTAACCTAGCGACGACTCAAAAATATGTGTATGCACCCTCAAATTTTATATATTTCAATAGTTATAAACACTATTATAACTCTATATTCAAGTTTATGTGTCACTCATCCTAAAATGATCAACTAGCAATATGCAGACACGTCATCCACAC
The DNA here is from genome assembly GCA_033043275.1 of Ruscus hypophyllum. Classification (NCBI taxonomy): domain Eukaryota; kingdom Viridiplantae; phylum Streptophyta; class Magnoliopsida; order Asparagales; family Asparagaceae; genus Ruscus; species Ruscus hypophyllum. The sequence goes on along the minus strand of JAUTWN010000010.1, from coordinate 1,335 downwards.
AATTTACACTAACGCGGGGATAATGATACACAATTGTCAGGCATACCCAGTATTAACTCAACCAGCAGGAATCTTTACTTGCTCGTGATATTGCTAAGATTATAGTGACTAGCTAGTATGATATCTGCATATTGCTAGTTGATCATTTTAGGATGAGTGACACATAAACTTGATAATTGTGTTGAAATATCAGATGGTCCTCTCATCAGCATCCTATTTATAAATCTTATTGACTCATTGGAGTAGTATTGACATATAGCCAAAATCAATATTTAGGATACTGATATTATGGTGGGGGGCGTGTGTACAGAGAATAATAGATGCTCTCAAGTGTTGTCGAGATGATTCACTAACTGTGTATGAATCCCTTGTATACATAATCATATGAGGGTCCATACCCAGCACTGATTACCAAAAGACTGTAATTGCAAATATGATTAGTTGATATCAAATAGTATTCTTTTCCCCCATTTATAATTACAGTCTTTTGCTATGGACAAGTCTATTATCCCTAGATATCCACCCCTCAGTTTTCACCTGACTAAAAATAATCTTACAATGGTCCGCAAGGAAATAGGATGTGTGTAATAGGATGTGTGTTTATAAACAAGCTTGTGGTTATGTGATCCATGTAATATATTGAAATGTAGTCATTACCTTAGAGTGATTATTATTATCATTACCCAAACATACTTATCTAAGAGTATTGTAGCTAATTATCAAGCAGTAATATTTGATAAATACTGATAAACTCCCCCGAGAACCAACTACACCTCCAACTTAGTCAAATTTAGTTGATATACTTGAGCACCTAGATAGTATTGGCTAATACTCTTAGATATTCCATATTTAGGGAACACAGTCTATTTGATATAACCAAGCTTACCATGAACTTGAGCATGATATAACTAGTAGAGTCATATATTACATGTTAAATCCTGTCCCAATTAATAATGCTATTACTGATGTGATTTGGTCTTTTCGAACGCTTTATCTCTACTTGTCCTAGTATTCATAGGAGACCTACATATTATGGATATAGATGATATCTGCAGTATCAATTTCCAGGTAAGTGATAAGGGTACCTATCATATTACCCCAGTATATAACATGTATCAACAAATTCCTAATTGTTATTCTACTAAATGAGCAATATGACTAATGCTAATCTCATTGACATATAACAATAGTTGATTTCCAGATGTACAACAGATAGTTAAGTTAGATGTGAATTCCTATTGCACATTTCAATACTAGCTAGTCACTCTTATTGTCTATCAATAGTATTAGGGAGATTGAATAGTATTAGGGATTTATACTAGAGTTGGCATATGT
>JAUTWN010000009.1:0-15628 GCA_033043275.1 Ruscus hypophyllum | reverse complement strand
CCCCCCCCCCCCCCCCCCCCCGGGGGGGGGGGGGGTACGTCGATAAGATTAAAAGATTTCCCAAAACGCTAATTGGGTTTCAATTCAAAAATAAAAGCTAACGTGAGATCGAGGTAAATTGTAGTTTCGAGTTTTCCGAGTCTGAGTCGCTTCTTCTCCCATTAATTATTAAAAGATATCGGATAATAGGAGATATCGGGGGTTTGCCCCTTTCTTCCATCTTCTCATTCGAGTAAATACTAATAGAATGAGCGATGCTCAAACAACTTTGCTTAAGCTGTATGATAAAAAAGTCTCATGTACAGTTTACGAAGAGGGAGTCAAAAAGGCTTACCTATCTCACTAAAGTATATGATTGGTTTGAGGAGCGCCTAGAAATTCAGGCAATCGCTGACGACATTACTAGCAAATATGTCCCTCCACATGTGAACATATTTTATTGCTTGGGGGGAATCACGCTGACTCGCTTTTTGGTTCAAGTAGCCACCGGTTTTGCTATGACCTTTTATTATCGTCCGACTGTTACAGAAGCTTCCTCTTCAGTTCAATATACAATGACTGAAGTTAATTTTGGTTGGCTGATTCGGTCTGTTCATCGGTGGTCAGCAAGTATGATGGTATTAATGATGATTTTGCATGTATTTTGTGTTTATCTCACAGGTGGATTCAAAAAACCCCGCGAATTGACTTGGGTTACTGGGGTGATTCTAGCTGTGTCAACCGTCTCTTTCGGTGTAACTGGATATTCCCTACCCTGGGATCAAATTGGTTACTGGGCCGTCAAAATTGTAACCGGCGTACCCGAAGCTATTCCCTTGGTAGGATCTTCGTTAGTAGAATTATTACGAGGAAGTGCTAGTGTCGGCCAATCAACGTTAACTCGTTTTTACAGTTTACACACTTTTGTCTTGCCGCTTCTTACTGCTGTTTCTACGCTGATGCATTTCCCAATGATCCGTAAACAAGGCATTCCGGGTCCTTCACGATTTAGTCATAAATAAGGAATGAAAAATCTCTGTCGCTATATTGGTGCGGAATCTCAATTCTCGGTTTTTTGAGAGATTGTTGTCTTGTTGCCGCCGATACTTATTACTAAACCAAATGATAAGTTATCTAGCGGATTTAGTTATCGTCTCGAACTATTGGGACAAAATAATCGAAGCGTCGAAGGAAAAAATTTGGATTACGGGAGTGTGTGACTCGCCGCAAGACGTGTAGGCTATGCAGACGTCGAGTTGGATACTGCCACAAGCAAAGATGTGTCTCTTATCCGACCTTTCTTTAGAGCTAAGATTCGAAACCTGGATATAGAAACATATCTTTCGAACTAAGATTAAAGTTGTTTGGAGAATTTTATCCATGATCTATTTAAACAGATTGAAAGGCCTCGTGAAACCCTACAGGTTTAATTGGGATTGTGTGAGGCTATTAAACATACGGTTTTTGATACGACGCATACATTTCTTTTGCATCAAAAGATAATTGTTTGCAAGAATAACCGTTGGGGTAAAAAAGCGATCTAAAGATATATATATATAGCCGAAGTTTTAACAAGTTAAGATCCTATACCCTATAACGTAACTTGTAAATATCTTGTCTTACATAAACTTGCAACGATACGACACGTGCGTATGGGATACGAGATAACCCGCGAAGCCTTATTTGATTACTGAGCTGATTCGGATGAGAAGCCATGTTACATAATAATTTTCTTTTCCGTGTTCGCCCTTTCTCTATTTGCCAACCTAACCGTTGCAGGATAAGATAATTCCATGTTTGCTTGAGCCGTATGAGGGGAAATTCTCATGTTCGATTCCTGTGGGGGAATGAAGAGTCTACCCCAATAACAAAAAAACCTGACTTGAACGATCCTGTTTTGAGAGCAAAATTAGCTAAAGGTATGGGACATAATTACTACGGGGAACCCGCTTGGCCCAACGACCTGTTATATATATCTCCTGTAGTAATATTAGGAACCATCGCGTGTACTGTGGGTTTGGCTGTTTTAGAACCATCAATGATTGGTGAACCAGCAAATCCGTTTGCAACTCCTTTGGAGATATTACCTGAGTGGTACTTCTTCCCCGTATTTCAAATACTTCGGACAGTGCCCAATAAACTATTAGGTGTTCTTTTAATGGCGTCAGTACCCGCAGGTTTGCTAACCGTTCCTTTTCTCGAAAATGTCAATAAATTTCAGAATCCCTTTCGGCGCCCAGTAGCCACAACAGTCCTCGCAATTGGCACCGCGGTCGCTATTTGGTCAGGCATCGGAGCAACTTTACCCATAGATGGATCTTTAACTTCGGGGCTTTTCTAGCATTTTTACATCTCCTACTAAATTGAAAGATAATCAATTTTGGTCTAGGGAATAATTGTCAGCCCCTGGGCCGGGACAAGACTTCCCTAGACTTATTCATTTTTTAACCAAAATTATTGAGTTTTTTGGGTAATTCTATGGCAAAATGCTCCCACAATGCTTTTGATACCTGATCTACAGATTTTTGGCCAAAACTCTTTATTTTCGATGAATCTTCTCGGCTATAATTAAGCAAATCAGCAATTGTGTGTATGTCGGCTTTTTTGAGACAATTAAAAGCTCTAGCTGGTAATTCTAGTTGGTCAATAAATGTATTTATGGGTAGCTTTTTCCCCAGTTCATTTACATTGTAAACTGGTGAAGATGATCCCGACGAAGCGGGGGAACTTTCACTATCCCTTGAATGGGAGACGCCTTTGGGTTTCATGTGCAAAAAAGGACTTGATAAATCTATTAGTTTTTTAGAGGCCTCGGTTATGGCCTCGTCTGGGGTCGGACTACCATTAGTCCATATTTCAATGAATGATGTTTCTCGCGTCGCTTTACCACTTCCAAATAAATGTACGCTATAATTTACGTTTCGAACAGGCATAGATACAGCATCAACGGGAAATTCTCCATCTCTACATCCATTTGAATTTTCTATGCGATATCCACAATCTTTTTCAAGTTTTGATTCAATATTTACAGATATTGGTTGAGTGATAGTAACTACATATTGCAAACTGTCAACCGCTTTGACAGAGGGCGGCAACGATATATCACCCGCAGTTACTTCTTTGGGACCAGTTACGGATGAAATCGCTTCTTTAACATCATTGGAGTCGCTCTTAGATGCAATTTCCTTTAGATTAACTAAAACATCATGTATTGTTTCTTTAATACCCCTTATTGTGGAATACTCGTGCACAACTCCGTGAAACCTTGCATATGTTATGCTCGTCCCTTGAACTTCTTCTAATGAGGCTTTACGCATGGCAATTCCTACGGTACTAACTTGACCCCTCTTGAAAGAAGATACAACAAAACGACCATAATGGAGACGCTTATTTTCTATCTTAGATTCAACGCATTTCCACTGAATTGTCTGGGTAGATATAGATGTTTCACACGTGATCATAAAGGAATCCCCCTTTAGTTTTCATAAAACTACTAGTTAGACACGTCTTTTTCGGGGGGGTCGACATCCATTATATGGCATGGGGGTCACATCACGTACAAAACTGAGGATTACGCCGCTTCGTCGGATAGCTCGCAAGGCGGTGTCTCTTCCCGGACCGGGTCCACTCATCATAATTTCTGCTTGCTTCATACCCCGATCCATCGAAGCACGGATAGCATTTTCCGCTGCAGCTTGGGCGGCAAATGGTGTACTTTTGCGCGTACCCCTGAATCCGCAGGCACCAGCGGAACACCGAGGAGCTACCTATCCCCGAACGTCCGTGACGGTAATAATGGTATTATTGAAACTTGCTTGTATATGAATAACTCCCTTCTGTACCCCGCGCTTTACCTTTCGCGAACGATTTTTTTTTGAATTAGCTGACATAGTTGATTGATTATTCATATTTGAAAGCTGTTGTTAATTGTTAATTGGTTCCACGTCTAAAGCTTTTGACTACCCCTGCCTCTGCTTATGCTTCGGATTGCAACGAATTACCATGATTCGTCCACGTCTACGAATCAATCGACACTTTTCACATATTTTGCGAATGGAGGCACGAATTTTCGTAGCTATAACCCTAAATTAGTTGGATAAATCTATTGATAGATTTGAGGTACGTTCTCCCCTTCTACCAAATTGAAGCAAAACTTTGAACAAACGGGTAATTACTAGATGACCGGGCCAACAGCAAAATTTATTGATTGTTATTTGTCTGTTTACTTCGAAGTCGGTAAATGGTACACCCTTTGGTAAGATCATAAGGACTTAATTCAGCTCTTACCCTATCTCCTGGTAATATTCTTATGTAATTCCGTCAGATCTTTCCCGATATGTGAGTCAAGACTTGGCACCCATTATCTAAACACGCTCAAGACATGGCATTGGGAGGCGATTCCGTAACTGTACCCTCTATGTCAATAGGATTCTGCTTTTTAATCATTCGAACTAAATAAACCCCCCGTAATTTATAAATTTCTTGAAAAAAAAAAAGACTAACTCAGTTGATATCGCTAACAGCTTATCTGAAACGTAATTTTTATTTGGAAACAACTGATTTTTGGTTGAAGATAAGTTTCTAAATCACCAAGTATGGCATAAAATTTCCCCCCCGATTTTTTTGTGTCGAGCCTCCCGATCTGTAATAAGTCCATGAGATGTCGATGAAGTAGCAATTCCCATACCGCCCAATATTTTAGGAATTTGCCGACAGTCGGAGTAAACCCTCAATCCAGGCTTGCTAATGCGTTTGATAACTGCAATGTAGGGGTCTTTCTTCTTGCCGAGATATCTCAAGCTCACGTCCGGAAACTCTTTCCCATTATCCCTATGCTTTACAGCATTTTTTATAAAACCCTCTTCCGCCAAAATTTGTACGATCCGTTCAGTCATTTTGGTGGCAGGTATCCTGATCATAGATTTTCTTCTTATGTTGCCGTTTCTTATGGCAGTAAGTGCGGTGGCGATGGCGTCGTTATTCGTGAAATATCAATCAGTAGTTTTTTTAGTTATCAATACCAGAATGATTCCTAATTCCTTTTATTTTTCCTCTAATTTAATTTTGTGTATTTGGAATTTTTAGTTTATTAGTTTAGATAAGTTTGACAAAATTCCAAACCAATTTTTTTTATACAAAAAAAATTGGTTTGGAATTTTGTCAAACTTATTATGCTAAATTAATTTAATCGTTTGTTTTTACAACACCTCGGGGGCTAAAGAGACTATTCTGGCAAAGTTGTAATCCCTCAATTCCCTAGCGACTGGACCAAAGATCCTAGTCCCCCTAGGATTTCCTTCTTGATTGACGACGACGGCTGCGTTGTCGTCGAATCCAACAATCATTCCGTTAGATCGTTTTATCCCTTTACGAGTGCATGCTACCACTGCCCTAACCACTTCTGATCTTTTTATAGACATATTGGGTACTGCTTCCTTGGCTACAGCTATTGTTATGTCACCCGTACCAGCATATCTGCGGTTGCCGGTTCCTAATACTCGAATACACATCGATTTGCGTGCTCCGCTGTTGTCTGCTACATCTGAATAACTTTGAGTTTGAATCGTTTGGTAATCGAGAAAAATAATAGGTTTATTTGTAGTATATCCGAGTGGAGGGAGGTATATTTTACAAAAAAAAAAAAAAATTGGTGAATAAATGAATCGTGGTTATCACAATTAATTTAATCCAATGAGTAAAGCGTATTCGCTTCAGTAACAGTTGGGGTGGCGTCTCAGACATGACATTGCTGTCGTCGTTATCACTATATATTCTTCTTTATATAACTTGTTTTTTTTTTTGCTTTTGAAAAGTATCACAATTTTGCAGCAGTTACAATTCGAGTCGGCACGGGCATTTTGTGCGCAGCCATCGCCATAGCAGTTTTGGCTACATCTTCCGATACCCCGCTCAATTCATGAATTATTCGACCTGGTTTAATTACGGATACCCAGTATTCCGGAGATCCTTTGCCCGACCCCATACGCGTTTCCGCGGGTCTCATGGTGATGGGTTTGTCGGGAAAGACGCGTATCCATAGCTTTCCGCCTCGACGTGCATAGCGCGTTATTGACCTCCTTCCCGCCTCTATTTGTCTAGCCGTAATCCAAGCGGGTTCGAGGGCCTGAAGAGCAAATTTTCCGAAGGAGATGACGTTGCCACGACTAGCTATTCCCTTCAATCTCCCTCTATGTTGCTTACGGTATTTAGTTCGTCTGGGGTTACAGTCGATATCGACAGAATTTATCAATCTCTGATACAGAACCGGACGTGGGAGTCTCCCCTCAGCCAGCTCCTCATAAATTTGTTACCAATCCTTATATTTTGCAAACTAATTGATTATATTCTATGTTATTTCCTATTTTTTTTTCTGATATTCATTCTATTTCTGAATAACAAAAAAAAAAGAGTTACTTGGTATTAAATTCACGGGCGATAATAAGCTCGATCTTATAAGTTATTTCCTGCTTTTGAAATATGGGCTTCTTTCGCCATCCCATCTTCCGAATCTCGATATTCATTAACCAAATGAAATTTGGAAGTCTCCTCGTTGCTTCACTCTCTTATAACTGACGCTTTGGTCCCCCCCTCCGGCGACGGAGCTTTTCACCCTATCCCAATTTGTTGAGTCAACGTTCCTAACATTAATTAACTCAAAGCTCTATTTTAGATATTGACAACTTGAAAATTGTGCTACATCACGCAGCTTTTCGGGAGTTGAGCAGTTAACCATACGATTCTGATAAATAAAAAATCAAAATAATTGATTTTTTATTTATCGAACTAATCCTAAATTGGTATCGGTTTCAGCTTCCCCATAAAAAAACTTTTCATGGATAGAAATTTCATTTGCGATGAGATAACCCCAGCCTATTTTCAGCATTAATTTATTTAGTACTCGAAAGTAGGCCATTATCCCATCAATTACTTGTTTTATTATGGATAAAGAGATGTTGCTTGGACGAGTCGCACACTAAGCATAGCAAAGATCTTTTCTTTTAAAGTTTGAAATGAAAAAAAAAATTGAAATGAGAATGGGATGAAGCTGAACCCGGTTGCGTCAAAATTTATTAAATAGTTTTTCCATCATTGGATGGGGATCATCCAGTACCCCGAAATGTCCAAGTCTTTATGCCTGAAACCCCATAAATCGTCTGAGCCGGGTGATAGAAATAGCCTACACGGGCCTTAATGGTTTGGAGGGGGACCCTACCCTCCCTAGCCCACTCAACCCGAGCCATCTCACTACCGTTGAGTCGTCCGGCTATTTGTATTTTAATACCTCTATCGCCAGTTCTTCCAACTAGTTCGATAGCTTTTTTCATAGTTCGCCGAAAGGGAACTCTATTTCTCAATTGTGAGGCAACATGTTCCGCCAAGATTTTTGGCTCCCCATAGGGTTGGGCGACACTATTTAGTACTACCCGGAGCTTCCGACTTTCGACTCCTAAGATGTTTTCGAGATCCCCCTTCATTTGACTAATCCCCAAGCTTCGTTCTTCAATAAGTAAATCAGGAAATCCCGTATGTATATCAACTCGAATGAGATCTGTTTTCCGTTGGATTTCGATATGTCCAACTCCGCCATAGTTTGTAGCGTCCTTCATATGTTTTGCAATATACTTTTCTACAGAGGTGCGTATTTGCCTATCCCCTTCGAGAAACTTCGGATAATCTTTTGTCTGTGCGAACCGATGAGAAAAATGCTTCTAATTTACACCGAGTCGAAAACCGAGTGGATGAATCTTTCGTCCCGTATCTATTTCTCCTCAACTCAATATTAACTTATTTCTTACTTAGTAATTTGTTTTGTAGTTTTACCTTTACGTTTCAATTAGTAAACATTTTATATGGAATCACTTTTCTATCTTTCCAACAAAATTGGAGTTTGACTTAATGATTACTTTACAAATTGGTTTCTTTATCGGGTAACCTCGGCCTTGAGCTCGGGGGCGGAACCTTCTCAAATATGTGGAATTTTCGACTAAGGCCTCACTAATGAACAAATCAGATTTATTCAATCCAAAATTGGTATTGGCATTTGCCGCCGCAGAAAGAATCAACTGCGATATTAGATAACACGTTTTATAAGGCATAAATTCGGGTAATACAGGTGCTTTTCCGTACGAACAACCCCGGATTCGATCAAGAATCCGTCGTATTTTGATAGGTGACACACGGATATTTTTTCCCAGAGCTTGTGCTCCGATTTCCAATTTCTTTTTGTTTTTCATGAAGTGTAATTTCCTAATCAGCGACGAGATCCTTTATCGTTTTTTGCATGTCCCCTAAAATTTCGGGTGGGTGCAAATTCTCCCAGTTTATGGCCCACCATGCGATCGGTTACGTAAATAGGTAGGTGCTCCCGCCCATTATGAACGGCAATAGTGTGACCGATCGTGATGGGTACGACTGCAGAAGCGCGAGACCAAGTTAGAACCAATTTTCTCTCTCTTCGTATATTGAGATTTTCAATTTCTCGTATTAAATGATTAGCTACAAAAGGACCCTTTTTTGATGAACGTGCCGTAGCTGATTAACCCCCTGCTTAATATTTCCATTTATCAAAAACCTTTACGTCGACGAAGTATGAGGGGGTTGCTGTATTTTTTACTTCTCCGACTTCTTTTTCCAAGCGTGACATGACCCCAAGGGGTTGATGGCTTTTTCCTACCAATCGACGTCCTGCCCTCTCCCCCTCCGTGGGGATGATCCACAGGATTCGTAGCTGAACCTCTCACTTTAGGTCGTCTTCCTAACCAGCGCTTGGACCCAGCTTTCCCCAAACCTTCGTTGTTAATATCAATGTTTCCGACCCGTCCTATACTGGCTAAGCATTTTTGAGATATTAAACGAATTTCGTTGGAAGGTAGTCTTAGTGTAGCGAGTTGACCTTCCTTTGCAACTACTTTTGCTGCTGCACCAGCTGCTCTAACCGATTACCCTCCTTTCCCAGATTTTAATTCTATATTATGTATAGTAGTACCTAAAGGTATTCTGGTCGAAGTAGACCTCCCCTCCTCTTATTTTTCCTTAAAAGGGTGAAACGACTGGGGAAGACCCCTTCCCAAACTGTACAAGCCTTTTTCAAAGCATACAGCTTTCTGGATATGAAAAGCGCCGCTGCTGGATCCCGGTAGTACCGAAAAGATGCCTACCGAAAAGCAAGTAATTTTTGGGCTATCTATGTCGTATCCTTGGCTTTTTTGCCCGCATCTGGCTTTCTTCCAAAAATCCAGTTTAATTAAGCAGCAGAATTAGTGACTTCGATGATTCGCGTTAGCATTAGTCAATGTCCAGGATAACTTAGGAAACCTTCTCTTTCTAGCTTCGACGCAGTTTCAGTTCTACGCGTTAATTTTTTGTTTGATTATGTGGCTTCGATTTTGCCTCCGACTGACAAATCGAATGTGTTGAATTCGTATTTTCTACGCTTTCAGTATATGCATAGAACGCCCTTTGTTGTTACAATTTCGAGATTGTTTATCTGTTTCCATATTATCTTACCTTTGCAAATTAATGTCTATTTAATTGCTTTAGTTTAGCACGCGCTGTTGTCCCTATTAGGTTACCCCAACCAGGTTTACTCCATATTATTTGATAAATTTGAAGTAGTGCCAGGTTTACAGGCCCAGCCTACAACCCGATCGATTAATTTCGGAATACGCGAATCAAGTATTCAACCCGCACTCAGAGGTAGGGCATTTCCGACTGAAATGGATGCGTCAGGACTAGATGTTACGATATCTCCAATTCCTACTCCCCGTGGATGCAAGATGTATCTCTTATCACCATCTATGTAATAGATCAAACAAATAAAAGCGTTGCGATTGGGGTCATATTCGATACTGGCTACTCTTCCAGAAACATTCAATTTGTCTCGCCGAAAATCAATTTCACGATATAAGCGCTTGTGTCCGCCCCCCCTATGTCTACTAGTGATGATTCCCGCGTTGTTGCGACCATTTTTAGATATTCTACGATAAGTCAATTGCTTGTAAGACGTAGGTTTTGTTGTTTCCCCAAACCGTAGAACGGCCCGGTTCCGGGTGCCTGGGGTATACGCTTCATACAGTCATATGGCCATACTTAATTCTTTCCTTTTATGTTTATGCGTAATTCCTTATTTGATAGGAAAATAAAATTACCTTAAGTATTAGTTTAAAAATAGTGGAATGAAATCATTAGCTTGAAGTCTAGCAATCATTTTTTTTTTACTTGTAGAATTCAAACTCGATTTATTCTTATTCTTATTTTTTACTCGACTACTATTCATACCCTTTACTTTAACGTCGAAAAATTGCTCAATCCAATTTTTCATTTCGGTTTTGGTTAATTTTGAGTCCACATGAAAAGTATATTGATTTTGTTGCAATAAACGGATAGACTTCTCGGTAATTAATTGGTTTTTCAATTTCTCCGTAATATCCTTTTCGCTTTGTCCATTTTACTTCAATTCTTTTTGAGTCTATTTTTTTTTTCTTACTTCCCCCCCTTTTTCGTAACTCCTGTATAGTCTATCAGTTTGACTTTTTCTGTCGTCAGCCTTCGATCTACTTGTTTTGTAAATAGCTTCTAAATTATTTATCCTTTTCCCTATCTCTGTTTTTTGTTTGCATCCAACAGGAGTTGAACCCGTGAATTCGCCAATTATGAGTTGGGTGCTTTAACCGCTCAGCCATGGATGCCAACCGACGGTAGTATAACGTGGTTGATAAAAACATGTCAAGGAACGGGTGACAAAAACTTGAGAAATCACTCCAAAATAGTATTAAGGTGACAAAGTTGTATGCTCACTCCGCGAGGAACGAAAAAAGTCGCAATTTGTCTCTCCCGCCCGGCGTGTGTGCCTACCAATTCAACAAGTAGTTTTAGTTGTTGAAGGGATTCCGGTGAAAAATGAAGAAGGACAAACAAGCAAGAAAGAATTCGAGACGAAACTGCTGGTGGGTAATCTAACCAAATGATGAGGGATTCCTCGAGAAGTTAACAGTTAGTCCTCATATTGAATGATTATGAATTATTCAAGGAAGAATGGATTTGAAACATACACGAGGAAGGTTCTGTTCCGGGAGCAATATCGGTTGTGAATCTCTTATGAACCAAGAGCCGTGTGAAGTAAGAATTTCATGCACGGTTCTGAATGAGCGGAAAGATCGGAAATCTTCTTTTCGACTCTGACTCTCCTATACCAGTCGTTGCTTTTTTCTCCGTTACCTCTAAAGTAGCAGCTCCAGCTTTATCTACACGACTCTTCGGTATAATTTTTCCACATCTATCTAATGAGTGGCATGTCGTGGTAGGATTATTAGCTACCTCTAGCATGATATTAGGAAATCTAATTGCCGTTACTCAAATAAGCATGAAACGTATGCTAGCTTATCCCTCTATAAGCCAAATTGGATATATTACGATTGGAGTACTTGCTGCAGACCCGGAGAACGGTTACGCAAGTATGATAACTTATACGTTTATTTATATACTCATGAATCTGGGAACTTTTGCTCGTATCACCTCATTTGGTTTACGAACCGGAACTGATAATATTAGGGATTACGCGGGATTATACATGAAGGATCCTGTTCTAACATTCTCTCCGGTTTTACGTTCACCATCTCTAGGGGGTATCCCTCCACCATCCGGTTTTTTTGGTAAACTCTATCTCTTTTGGCATGGATGGAAAGCTGGTTCGTACCCATCAGTTCTGGTAGCGCTCGTCACAAGTGTCATTTCTATCTACTATTATCTTAAAATAATTAAATTAATGTTCACTGGGAAGAATGGTAGGAGCGATGCATCCACAACTTATATACGAAATTCATTAGTTTCTCCATCAATTTCGATTTCAAAAAGTTCTATTGAAATAGCTATGATCATTCGTGCACTAGCATCAATCCTATCGGGTATATTAATAGATCCCATTATCGGGATCACACGGAATACTTTATTTTAGACTCACTTCTTGTGATGCGAACTTTTTTTTTCTTTCAAATGATTTTTATTAGAAACCGGTTCTGCTGTCCCAACTAGTCTGTCTCTGCAACTTACGAAATAGTTCTATCTCCTTCGGTAATTGATCCTGACACTTTCCTATCTAGCTTGTATTTGTCTTTTCGCACCCGGAATCACTTGCTAGGAAAATGATCACCCGTCTACTCCGGGGGAGATATAAGTATTTTCGCGCGATGCACAGCTGGGGTTGGGCAGTAACAACCCATGCTGCTACATCCAAGTATTTAGGCGGAAAGAGGATGCCTATCTCTTTTGCCTCTTCATGTGGTATTATTTTATTTTTATTGATGCCGAAAAAAAAAACTCTATGTAGGAAGAGGCAATCAACCACCCCTTTAGGATGATTGATTGCGGGCGAGAATAGATTCGAACCCTCGGCCGTCGTCAGTATGAAGTGGAACCTTACCGCTCCATGAAGAAGCAATGAGTAATGAAGAAGGTCCAGGTACCTAATCTAAACCTGACCTGGGTGGAGTCTCCCAGTTAGTAAATTTCGTAAAAAAGAGATGGAAATTCGTTTCAGCAGTTGACAGGCATATAAATTCATAGTAACATGAAGTTATGTTGGTGGGCGTAACTCTACCATTTTTCCCTGCTTCGAAGAAGGGGTAAACATACCAGACTCAAAATCTAGTATCGCATAGTACGTAGGTTCGAAATCCTACGCGAGGCGTACAGAGGTGTCGCATTTATGAAAGAAGTCTCTCGACTTCTTGCTTCTAACCATTGGTCGACTTCCATGCCTGTCTCCTCGAGTGAAGTAGCACTGGAAATGTCTCTTCGACTCGAGATACGAGTGAGTCCTATTGCAGAGATATGTGAGGCGGCAAGTCCCACCTCTTCTTTTCTGTCTTTCCGAACCAAGAATGGGACAGCAAATCCTAACATCCGAAAGTGTTGGAGCGAGACCCAACACTGAAGAAATAGTGTTACAGATACAGAAGATCAATAAAAAGGAGAGTAAAAAACAAAAAGGACGACTGAGATATGAGCGCGATTCCTATAAAAAAGTAGAATGTAAATGAGATGAGCCAAAAATCTTACAAAAATCTTAGTAGTTGGTTGCTTGGTGTCTCAAGGAAAAAAGAAGGATGGGACTCAAAATGTCATTCACAAGCCCAGCCCATAAGGGCCATTTCTTTCATATTGAACTACCCTACCGATACCTCCATCTTGATCTTGCTTGATATTGCTTAATCTTGCCTTTAAGTCAGATATGAAAACCCTCTATCGGGAGGGAAAAAAACAAAATCATAGAAAAAACCCCATCAGAGGGGAAGGAAAAACCAAAGAGTTAATCCGCGCAAAATGTCGTGGATCCGTGGGGGGGGCTGATAACCATGGAACATGCCTCTCTGTTTTTGGGACTGAAAACCACTAGTCCCTCGGTAGTCGTCTTTGCTAAATTCACATAATTATTACAATCAATGAATTGTTAAACAAACCTCTGGGTTTTATCAAACCCAGCTCCATGTGAAGGCAAAATTGCTTCACCGGCTAGAGCTCCCGAAGGATGGCGTTCTACTTCTGAGTTTACCATACCTAGATATGGTAATCTAACTGAAGGAGAGTGACCGGTAGACGGGGTCGTGTGCGGTTCAACCGGTACGACCTCAACTTTAACCCCTCCTTGTAACATCTGTAGATTATACTGCATTCTTCCAATTCGCTTATCTCACCACGATTTCTTTTTTGCTGGGTGTAACACACCGGGCGCTTTTGTGTGTCCGTTTACAGAATATCACACTATCATCTACCTCCCTTTCTTCGGAGCTTTTCACGGGGCATTGTCGCATGTTCGACTTGGGTTACCTGGTGTAATTTCCGGAGTACATTATGGCAGGATCTTTCACCCGTACGGGCCAGCAAAGCCTCGATCTCTAAGGATTGGGCGGCTATGCTCTACTTATATCGAAGTCAATCCCTATATAGTCCATTCAGGTGATCCCTAGGTTGCGCGTCTGGTAGTTGACTCGCCGCTTGGTACCGCGTACATAGAACCTGTTTGTTACAAATAATCCTGGAGGGTTGGTCGCACATGAATAATAGCGTTTAGGCTCAAGTGCCTCCATTCCACAAACTGGGGGTAATTACCTCGCTCCTGTTGCGTACGACTAGCCCTGCGGCTAGCAGATAGTCCCCATGCTATATATAGTTGCGTTAACAGGGAAGATCTCTGGGAGAAGCGCGAAAGAATCATGCTCAAATATTACGAAAAGGGAAAAGTCGAGGAACGAAGGAATTTGAATTACCACTAGTACTAGGCAAAAAAGTCCACCCGCTAATAAGACGAATAAGAGTTCATTTTCGCTCATATTCTTTGATGAGTCGTTTCGCTGGTTCGTTGAATATTGGCGACTGTTCTCAATATTTATGGCAGTTCAAGTTCAGCCGGTTGACTACAGCACCGGGCGCATTGGTGACTTCTCGTTCTCCCGGGCGAGGAGGGATTCGAACCCCCGACACCGTGGTTCGTAGCCACGTGCTCTAATCCCCTGAGCTACAGGCCCCGACCCCTCCCCTGAGCTACAGGCCCCGACCCCATTGGATCCGTTCCGGGATTCACTTCTACGAAATAGACTGGACTGGAGCCACCCCCTTCTTCCCTCCATCTATCTATTCTTATTCTGGGGGTTGGTAAAGGCGCGTAAGCCCAAGATTCCCTTCATTCATCGGCATTTTTTCTCTCACTGAGAAGGGAGTGGAAGGATGTTCCATATGGAGTTCCGGATAGAGATGAACCCTACGAGAATGAGGGGCATTCCATTTTTTTTTTATTCTGGCGTCGAGCTATTTTTCCGCAGGGCCTCCCCTGCAGTATTGTTACCGCGGTAGAGTTTCACCACCAAGTTCGAGATGGATCGGTGTGGTTCCTCTACGCCTGGGACACCAGAATATCAACCCTTGAAATAGGATACGCATAGAATGGGGAAGAACTCATCAGTTTGAGTCTACGACTCCAGTCCGGAAAACACACCAGAAGTAGGGATGCACTTTCCAAACAATCTCCCGACCCGCTTCTTCCTCTATCCCTTGGATTTGGATAGAGGAAGAAGCGGTAGGAAGTTTTATTTCAGACCCCTAGATTAATAGGAATTAATAGGCTTGCTGTCACACAACCAAATACTAGGTGGCATTGCCTGATCAATTTGATCAAGTTTTGCGGGAACAAAGTTCAAACCTCTCGGTCTGTTAGGATGCCTCAGCTGCATACATTACTGCACCTCCACTTAGCACCTATCGTGGTGATAAACGGCTCGTCTCGCCGTGACCTTACCTCGGGCTCGGGGTTCTCAAATCAGAGACTTATATCGCGTCTGGCGGTTCGCGGGAACGAGGAATAAGTCGTTGCCCCGGCTTTTTACGCGTCCAAAGCCTCCCGAGTAAATACGAGTAGGAGAGCACTCATCCTGAGGTGGGCTTCCTACTTAGATGCTTTCAGCAGTTATCCGCTCCGCACTTGGCTACCCAGCGTTTGCCGTGGGCACGACAACTGGTACACCAGAGGTGCGTCCTTCCCGGTCCTCTCGTACTAGGGAAAGGTCCCCTCAATGCTCTAGCGCCCGCACCGGATATGGACCGAACTGTCTCACGACGTTCTGAACCCAGCTCACGTACCGCTTTAATGGGCGAACAG
>JAUTWN010000008.1:2500-20000 GCA_033043275.1 Ruscus hypophyllum | reverse complement strand
ATAATATCTCGAGGTTTGCAGCGATAACTTGGTATATCTACTATACGCCCATTCACTAAAATATGCCTATGGTTAACTAATTGGCGGGCTGCGGGAATAGTCGAAGCCATACCCAACCGAAAAAGGATGTTATCCAAACGCATTTCAAGTAATTGTAGTAAAACTTGACCTGTTGACCCCTTGGCCTTTCCGGCGATACGAACGTATTTAAGTAATTGTCGTTCTGTAAGACCATAATGAAAACGCAATTTTTGTTTTTCTTCTAGGCGAATACGATATTGAGATTTTTTCCCGGAACGCGGTTGGTTTCTAAGATCACTTCCGGCTTTAGGCCTTTTATTAGTTAGCCCTGGTAAAGTCCCCAGGCGGCGTATTTTTTTGAAACGAGGTCCTCGGTAACGCGACATAAAGACTCCTTAATTCTTATTATTCTTATTTAGAATTCATTTCATTCTTTTTTTGAAAATTGGCTTTTACAGAATAAACCTAAACTAAAACTGAACTCAATGCGGGAAAGTTGGCTGAAGTAGTGTACTTGTACTATTACTATTAAAGAAGAATGAGATAATTCAAACTTTATATTATTATATATAAGATCCCTTTCCTGACATAGTTGGGAGTTCCCTATGAATGAATAAATTCATGGATTTTGGAAAGAGGGGAAGACACTTTTTTAATATTCTTTGATTTCAAAGATTTCAAAGTAAGATTATCCATTTTTCTTGAAAAAAAAAATGAAAAATAGGAAAAAGCCGGCTATCGGAATCGAACCGATGACCATCGCATTACAAATGCGATGCTCTAACCTCTGAGCTAAGCGGGCCCACAGAATAGAAATTTTCTATGCATAGGAATTCAATACACTATAATAGAGTGTCTATAGAAATATAGAAAAGAATAGAATCTATAATTCCCAATAAATATTGGATATTATAGAACATAACGATTTATATAGCGATATAGAATTGTGATTTCTTTATCACAATTCTAAATTCGAATATTATTCTATTCGACAGTAAATCTTAAATATTTTTAGATAGTCTAGTCAAATTTTATTTTTTATTTTTGATTCACATGACATTGGAAATTTTTTTTGCTACACTTCTATATTTTCTATACTATATATTATATTTTGAATTCAAAATATCTTTCAAATTCGATTGATTGCTTATAACTAATCAGACATTCCCCGGCTTTCATTCGTAAAAGGGAAAGTTAAGAAAAAAGAATCGACCCTTCAAGTATCCCAAATTGCATGGGAAGGGTGGCAGAAGAGAAAGATATATACGGGGTATATATCAATCTCTATTGAATTGCCGATACAGAAATGATAAAATCCAGTATAGGTTTCCTATAGGAAAGAAAAAAATACTTTTTTCGAGATAATAATCGCTATCTAATAAATTCAAGGGTTCCAGTATATCCAGTATAAATGAAAGAAAAAAGGAATGATATCCTAATCTAAAAAAAAAAGAAGGGGGGATATGGCGAAATCGGTAGACGCTACGGACTTAATTGGATTGAGCCTTGGTATGGAAACCTGCTAAGTGATAACTTTCAAATTCAGAGAAACCCAGGAACTAATAAAAATGGGCAATCCTGAGCCAAATCCTGTTTTCTCAAAACAAAGATTCAAAAAACGAAAAAAGGGATAGGTGCAGAGACTCAATGGAAGCTGTTCTAACAAATGGAGTTCACTGCGCTGGTAGAGGAATCTTTCCATGGAAACTTCAGAAAGGATGAAGGATAAATGGATCTATTGAATACTATATCGAATGATTCACGATGGCCCGAATCTGTATTTTTTAATATGAAAAATGGAAGAATTGGTGTGAATTGATTCCACATTGAAGAAAAAATAGAATATTCATTCATCAAATCATTCACTCCATAGTCCGATAGATCTTTTCAAGAACTGATTAATCGGACGAGAATAAAGATAGAGTCCCGTTCTACATGTCAATACCGGCAACAATGAAATTTATAGTAATAGGAAAATCCGTCGACTTTAAAAATCGTGAGGGTTCAAGTCCCTCTATCCCCAAAAAAGCCTATTTGACTCCTAAAATATTTATCCTATCCCCCCTTTTCGTTAGAGGCTCCAGATTGCTTTATCTTTCTGATTCTTTGACAAACGTATTTGGGTGCAAATGACTTTCTCTTATCACATGTGATATAGAATACATATCCAAATTAAGCAAGGAATCCCTATTTGAATGATTCACAATCAATAGCATTGAAATTACAGGACTTGGGCAAAACTTTTTAATCCCCCTGTCCTTTTAATTGACATAAACTCCGGCCATCTAATAAAATGAGGATGGGATGCTACATTGGGAATGGTCGGGATAGCTCAGCTGGTAGAGCAGAGGACTGAAAATCCTCGTGTCACCAGTTCAAATCTGGTTCCTGGCACATGGTTAAATTGTATCAGGTCTTTCTTTTATAAATTAATTGATATGGGGCGAGATACATATTGATTTCGAATCTGGATCATAATATCCATACTTTTACCTATCTTGGCGAGATATACCCCATCTATTTTATAGATGGGTAGAGTTATTAAATAAATAAAATGAAATTCGATTTTCTCTTTTTTTCTTTCGTTCAAAAAGAATGTGAATACTTCATACATATTTGAAAGGTTAAATTGGTTGGTTGAAAGAACAAAAAGTAAAAGTTGAAATAGACAAGATTCGGTTCATATACAATATACAAATAAATCGAATTCGATACCTTTGAATTTCTTGGTATTTTCGTTCCTATTCAATTTCCTAATTCGTCTCGACATGACTTTCTAAAACCGATCTACGCAATAGGTGCAGTACAAGGTTCATGATGCAGAACTCGTTTGATTCATCCTATTGGTTCGGCTCATATGAAATAAGTATCTTCCAAATAAATCTAAGAATCCCGATGAATTCCCAATTCTACCTTTTTTGTTAGCCTGTACACAATTCCCTAATACAAAAGAGACTTCAATTATAATTATTCTGGTTAATCTAGAACAGAAAGTCCAATTCTTGAATCTCTGAAATTTTATAAGTGGAAATTACTTTCTTATCATTCAATGAGCATCTTGTATTTCATAAAAATTGGGGGCAATATAATCCTTACGTAAAGGCCATCCTATCCAACTTTCAGGCATTAAGATACGTTTTAAGCGCGGATGATTATCATAAGAGATTCCCAACATATCATAAGATTCTCGTTCTTGAAAATCCGCGCTTTTCCAAACCCAGAAAACGGATGGAATTCTAGGATTCCTCCTTGAGGCAAATACTTTTATGCATACCTCTTCTGGTTGATCCACACCATACTCTATTCTGGTAAGATGATACACACTAGCTAACAGCCCTCCAGGCGCTACATCATAGGCACATTGGGAGCGTAGATAATTGTAACCATATACATATAAAATGACAGCAATGGAATGCCAATCCTCGGGCTTTATTTGTAAAGTCTCTATTCCTTGATAATCAAAGCCCAAAGATCTATGAATTATCCCATGCTTGACTAGCCAAGCAGACAAAGGACCCTGCATCTTTTTTATCTCCCACATTTTTATTTAGAATATTTCACATTCTCGATCAAATTGATGAAGATTGACCCGCTACTTGTTATTCTGTACAAAGGAGTCCTGCCTAATTCACTAATTCATGAGAAGATACTGAACTTTTATATTTGAAAAAGTTTTCAGCCGGGATCTCTGAAGTAGATGGCGGTTGATAGAAGAATCTTTGATCATAATTTCCAGTATTCATACTGCGTCCAACACGAAACTTGTGATTGGTCGTAAAACATCGATTTGCTTGTTGAGACCTAATTCTATTTTCATAGATTTCTCGAGATATTTTCTTACGAAGTTTTGTTATAGCATCTATAACTGCTTCCGGTTTAGGGGGACAACCCGGCAAATAGACATCCACAGGAATTAGTTTATCGACTCCCCGAACAGTACTATAAGAATCGGTACTGAACATACCTCCTGTAATTGTACAGGCTCCCATAGCAATAACGTATTTTGGTTCAGGCATTTGCTCATATAATCTCACTAAGGAGGGGGCCATTTTCATTGTTACTGTTCCGGCTGTTAAAATTAGATCCGCTTGTCTAGGACTCGATCTTGGTACTAGTCCATAACGATCAAAGTCAAACCGCGATCCTATTAGTGAAGCAAATTCAATAAAACAACAACTGGTACCATAGAGAAGTGGCCATAAACTAGAGAGTCTTGACCAATTTGAAAGATCATTTAATGTAGTTGAAATAACTGAAATTTCGGCTGTTCGATTAAGTAAAGGAAACTCAATGGAATTGGAATTCATAACTTTTTCAATCTTTTTT
Organism: Ruscus hypophyllum; assembly: GCA_033043275.1. Lineage (NCBI taxonomy): Eukaryota > Viridiplantae > Streptophyta > Magnoliopsida > Asparagales > Asparagaceae > Ruscus > Ruscus hypophyllum. The sequence goes on along the minus strand of JAUTWN010000008.1, from coordinate 15,653 downwards.
CCCTTTTCTTTTTATTGTCTGAATATTCCGGAGCTAAGACCATTCCAATGCTCCCTTTCGCCATGCATAAACTAAACCAACAATTAAGATAAGTACGAAAATCAAAGCTTCTATAAATACAGATACGCCTAATACATCGAAACTCATTGCCCATGGATAAAGAAAAACCGTTTCAACATCAAAAACAACAAAAACTAGAGCAAACATATAATAACGGATTCGAAATTGTAACCAAGCGTCGCCCATCGGTTCTATACCTGATTCATAACTAGAAAGTTTCTCCGGCCCTTTCTTACTCGGGGCTAAAATCCCGGAAATTAAAAATGCCAAAATAGGAATAAGACTTGATATTATTAGAAATGCCCAAAAAATATCATATTCGTAAAGCAAAAACATAGACGCACTCCTATGAACGTGGAAAATATACCGGATTGGTTGATTCGAATTGAAGTTGTAAAGTCATCCATAACTGGTTAGTCAAAAACATAATTCATTTTGACCAAACTATCCAGCTTCCTTTGATTATTGCGGGGCATATCTCATTTCAAGATTTATCGACTGACTTGACCGGGATCCTATTTCCAGTCTACTTAATTTTTTGATTTCCATTTTCTTTAATTGCTTTAATTAGTATAACTCTATATGTTACGCTTAGACAAATTTTCTTGTTTTTGCCTAGGATTCTTGCTAAAGAAAGCGACTTCAAAAATTAGATTTTTTTTATTTATAGGTTTTGATTTTTTAGGAATAAAATCGGGAGGTCTTTTTGTCGTTTTTTTCTTAGTGATTTAGAATTAGAACAGAACAAGTACTCAAATCTAAGAGAATAGATAGGTATTTCCATATCAGGATTTTGAATATCTTACTTTTGTGTTGGTGTGCTTCGCTAGGTCTAGTTTAGGTATACCAAAGAAAAGGAGTATCACTAGCTTAACCCCTTGATTGTGGACAGGAAAATTCATATAGAATTTACCCCCGAAGATTAATGACGAGGGGTTGGTTTGTTTATCCACAATTGGAAAAAGGGCGATTTGATCCCTTGAAATACGGTTTTCTTTCAGTTTTTTGTTCTGCTTTAAACTAAAGGATTCCTGCGAGTGAGTTTCTAGGACAAATTTGGTTTCGATGAACCGACCAGTCAATCCAGTCAATTACAAGCAACAAATTCAAATGAATAAAATTCAAATTTGAATTTTATTTTATAGGGCTATACGGACTCGAACCGTAGACCTTCTCGGTAAAACAGATCAAACTTATTATTATCAAAATGATCTGAACTGTTTCAAAGACCCAACATGCATTTTTTTTGCACTGGGCTTTTTCATTAACTGATAGAAATATCAGCCAATCCGCCATATTTTTTCTTGACAGAAAAATAAGATTAAGATAAGGAGATGGCTCCATGTGCTCTGATTCATTATTTGGGATTCTGATCCAGGAGCACTACCAAAGTGTTTCAAGGGCGGGGTTATCTTGACGTAGGTCTGCCTCCGGCCTAGATCGTTTTAAGTTAAATGAAGTCTCTATCGTTCGGCTTAAAAAATCCAATATGAAACTTCATACACCTTCAAGTTCATAGGACGAAAAGAGATTTTTTGAGGGCCTTATACTCATTATGCCTAGCATTGAATGTACTGGTATTCACCTTATCAATATCTCAAATCAATGATGGGGTCTGTTTGGTACCTAAATGGGCATTCAAATCGGACCGAACCGTTTGTCAGGCTATTGTTCTCTTAAAGTAAGTTATGGAGTAAGACATCGATTTCTCAATAAGATCCATTTTTTTTTGGATTGTATGAAGGACTCCCCTGAAAAACATTGGCGCGCGTGTAAACGAGGTGCTCTACCAACTGAGCTATAGCCCTTAGTGCTTGTGATGCATATTTTATCATGTATATAATTTGTTGTCAAGATGAATATTGTATGATACAACGCCCTACATTTTTTAGTGGTATTGCTTAGATTCTTATTGCTTATGGGGAACATGATATTTATAATCCATAGATGGGATGGGTTCCATTCGGTTCTCTTTGGGATGATAAATGGCCTACTTAACTCAGTGGTTAGAGTATTGCTTTCATACGGCGGGAGTCATTGGTTCAAATCCAATAGTAGGTAGAACTTATTAGATACCGGAGTCAATGGTATCTAATAAGTTTTTTGTCCCACCCTCTTTTATTTTTATTTATTTCTATTTCATTTTTGAATTGCGTTGTATCAAAATTGGCTTCTGCTTGATTGGATTCTGTCGAGTGAATCCTATCAAAATAGGGTTTAGAAGCAGAACTTCTTTTGATTATTTGAACGCACCGACTAGTTATGAAATCGCATTGACAGCCTCTACTCTTGTCCTAGCTCGTCGGAGAGCTAGATTTGCCTCAATTATTTGTCTCTTTCCTTCAGCTTTTCTTAAATTAGCTTCTGCTATTTTAAGAGTTTGCTGAGCTTCTTGTGGATCAATATCACTACCCTTTTCCGCATCATTTACTAAAACAGTGATCTCGTTATTGCCTATTCTAGCAAAACCACCCATCAGAGCCATCGTTAACCATTGGTTCTTAAGGCGTATTCTCAAAATCCCTATATCTACAGCTGTAGCAATAGGAGCATGATTTGGTAATACGCCAATTTGACCACTATTTGTGGATAAAACGATTTCTTTCACTTCTGAATCCCAAACAATTCGATTAGGGGTCAGTACACAAAGATTTAAAGTCATTTCTTCAAATTGCTCTCCATTTCTAAGTTCATAGCCTTCGCGGTAGCTTCATCGATATTACCTACTAAATAAAAGGCCTGTTCAGGAAGACCATCTAATTCTCCGGAAAGGATCAATTGAAACCCTCTAATGGTTTCTGCTAAACCAACATATTTCCCTGGAGAACCGGTAAATACTTCGGCTACAAAAAAGGGTTGTGATAAGAAACGTTCAATTTTTCTCGCTCTTGATACAGTTAAACGATCCTCTTCGGATAATTCGTCCAACCCAAGGATAGCTATAATGTCCTGAAGCTCTTTATAACGTTGTAAAGTTTGCTTAACTCTTTGCGCAGTTTCATAATGTTCCTCACCAACGATCCGAGGTTGAAGCATGGTTGAAGTTGAATCTAAAGGATCTACTGCTGGATAGATCCCTTTGGCAGCTAATCCTCTTGATAGTACGGTAGTAGCATCTAAATGTGCAAATGTCGTAGCGGGGGCAGGATCGGTCAAATCGTCTGCAGGTACATAAACCGCTTGAATAGAAGTTATGGACCCTTCTTTGGTAGAAGTAATTCTTTCTTGTAAAGAGCCCATTTCGGTACTCAGGGTGGGTTGATAACCGACAGCGGAAGGCATTCGCCCCAATAAGGCCGATACTTCGGATCCTGCTTGGACGAAACGGAAGATATTGTCGATAAATAAAAGTACGTCTTGTTCATTAACATCTCGGAAATATTCTGCCATCGTTAGGGCAGTCAAACCAACTCTCATACGAGCTCCCGGCGGTTCATTCATCTGGCCATAAACTAGAGCCACTTTTGATTCTGCAATATTTTCTTCATTAATTACTCCGGATTCTTTCATTTCCATGTAAAGATCATTTCCTTCACGAGTACGTTCACCCACTCCGCCAAATACGGATACGCCCCCGTGGGCTTTGGCAATATTGTTAATCAATTCCATAATGAGTACCGTTTTACCAACCCCAGCTCCCCCAAATAGTCCGATTTTTCCCCCACGGCGGTAAGGTGCTAAAAGATCTACTACTTTAATTCCTGTTTCAAAAATCGATAATTTTGTATCTAACTGTATAAAGGCAGGCGCAGATCGATGAATAGGAAATGTTGTACGAGTATCTACAGGACCTAAATTATCAACGGGCTCTCCAAGCACGTTGAAAATTCGTCCCAGAGTCGCCCCCCCGACCGGAACACTTAGAGGAGCTCCCGTATCGATCACTTCCATTCCTCTCGTTAGACCATCTGTAGCACTCATAGCTACAGCCCTAACTCGATTATTTCCTAATAATTGCTGTACCTCACAAGTCACATTAATTGGTTGACCAACAGTATCTCGGCCTTTAACTACCAGGGCGTTATAAATATTAGGCATCTTGCCGGGTGGAAAGGCTACATCTAATACCGGGCCAATGATTTGGATGATACGCCCCAGGTTTTTTTTTTCAAGCGTGGAAACCCCAGAACCAGAAGTAGTAGGATTAATTATCATAATAATAAATAAAAAAATATGTCGAAATTTTTTTTGTGAAAATTATCGAATTCAAAAAAAATCAATGTCAGATAGCACGTCGATCAGTTAATTCAATAACAAATGGAAGTTAGCACTCGATTTCGTTGGTGCCATCCAATCGAATCCAATTCAATTGTTTACTTTATTCAATGAGTGAAATTTGCAAGCTCAACCAAGCTATTTTGAAAATTTCAAGTGGATGAATAAGGAATAAGGGTCTTGAGAAAGTTTTTCATTTGTCTATCATTATAGACAATCCCAGCTATATTATATAAAATATTCTATGGAATTCGAACCCGAACTCTATTTACATTACCATTCATTATTTCTATCTTATTGGCTCTTCTTATTTTTTATTTCAGCATATTGATTTAGGACTATAGCCTATTCTTTTCGTTTTTTTTATACCCTTTCATCATCATTTCATAGATCAATTGCGCCTATTTTCACATCTAGGATTTACATATACAACATATACCACTGTCAAGCTGTCAAGTGGGAATTTCTTATTAGTTAGGTTAGGTATTTCGATTCCAAAAGAGGTCAAAAAAAATGGGGTTGCGCTATATATATGAAAGAGTATACAATAATGATGTGTTTGGTAAATCAAATACCATGGCCTAATAATCAAACATTCTGATTAGTTGATAATATTAGTATTAGTTGGGAAGTTTGTGAAAGATTCCTGTGAAAAGTTTCATTAACGCCTAATTCATTCGTGTCGAGTAGACCTTGTTGTTGTCAGAATTCTTAATTCATGAGTTGTAGGGAGGGATTTATGTCACCACAAACAGAGACTAAAGCAAGTGTTGGATTCAAAGCGGGTGTTAAAGAGTACAAATTGACTTATTATACTCCTGAATATGAAACCAAAGATACTGATATCTTGGCAGCATTCCGAGTAACTCCTCAACCCGGAGTTCCGCCTGAAGAAGCAGGGGCCGCAGTAGCTGCCGAATCTTCTACTGGTACATGGACAACTGTGTGGACCGATGGACTTACCAGCCTTGATCGTTACAAAGGACGATGCTACCACATCGAGCCCGTTCTTGGAGAAAAAGATCAATATATCTGTTATGTAGCTTACCCTTTAGACCTTTTTGAAGAAGGTTCTGTTACTAACATGTTTACTTCCATTGTAGGAAATGTATTTGGATTCAAAGCCCTACGTGCTCTACGTCTGGAAGATCTGCGAATCCCTGTTGCTTATATTAAAACTTTCCAAGGCCCGCCTCATGGTATCCAAGTTGAGAGAGATAAATTGAACAAGTACGGCCGTCCTCTGTTGGGATGTACTATTAAACCGAAATTGGGGTTATCCGCTAAAAACTATGGTAGAGCAGTTTATGAATGTCTTCGCGGTGGACTTGATTTTACCAAAGATGATGAGAACGTGAATTCCCAGCCATTTATGCGTTGGAGGGATCGTTTCTTATTTTGTGCCGAAGCAATTTATAAAGCACAGGCTGAAACAGGTGAAATCAAAGGGCATTACTTGAATGCTACTGCAGGTACATGCGAAGAAATGATAAAAAGGGCTGTATTTGCTAGAGAATTGGGAGTTCCTATCGTAATGCATGACTACATAACAGGAGGATTCACTGCAAATACCAGCTTGGCTCATTATTGCCGAGATAATGGCTTACTTCTTCACATTCACCGTGCAATGCATGCAGTTCTTGATAGACAGAAGAATCATGGTATGCACTTCCGTGTACTAGCTAAAGCGTTACGTCTGTCTGGTGGAGATCATATTCACGCTGGTACCGTAGTAGGTAAACTTGAAGGAGAAAGAGAAATTACTTTAGGCTTTGTTGATTTACTGCGTGATGATTTTGTTGAAAAAGATCGAAGTCGCGGTATTTATTTCACTCAAGATTGGGTCTCTCTACCAGGTGTTATTCCCGTGGCTTCGGGGGGTATTCACGTTTGGCATATGCCTGCTCTGACCGAGATCTTTGGGGATGATTCCGTACTACAGTTCGGTGGAGGAACTTTAGGACACCCTTGGGGTAATGCGCCAGGTGCCGTAGCTAACCGAGTAGCTCTAGAAGCATGTGTACAAGCTCGTAATGAAGGACGCGATCTTGCTGCTGAGGGTAATACAATTATTCGTGAGGCTTGCAAATGGAGTCCTGAACTAGCTGCCGCTTGTGAGGTATGGAAAGAAATCAAATTTGAGTTTCAACCTGTGGATACTTTGGATCCGAGTAAGGAAGATAAATAAAGATAAGGAAAATGAAAAGTAATTACTCTCCGTTCTCTTAATTGAATTGCAATTAAACTCGGCCCAATCTTTTACTAAAAAGATTGAGCCGAATACAAAGATTCTATTGCATGTATTTTGAATAAATACATATATTTCTGGAGATATAGAAGATTTGAAATAGAAATCTAAGATTCAAATTTTTCTATTGTTGTCTTGGATCCACAATTAAACCTATGGATCCTTAGGATTGGTATATTCTTTATATATCCTGCAGTTTCGCTGAATCAAGCGAAGTATCACAAATCTTTCGGCCCATCCTGTATATTGTCTTTTTCGTTCCGTGTTGGAATAGAACCTTAATTTATTTCTTGTTATTAGTTAGTTATTAGACGAGATTTTACGAAAAAATTCTTTCTAGGAGAGAAAAAATATTTTCTTTCTTTTTTTTTTGTTCGATGCGAAGACAAGACAGAGGAAAAGCCGCCCCTTATCATTATTTTATTAAGAAGAAATTTAGAATAAAAAGGGATTCCATCCTATTCATATATAGTGAAGTCTTACCCCCGGATTCACACAAAAGAAAATCCTTTTTCACACTTCCTATTAGTAGTGATTGAATTGCTATGTTTAGTTTGATAGGAAATAAGATATTCAAATAAAAATAAATAATTGTGGATCGAATGACTATTCATCTATTGTATTTTTATACAAATTATACAAATAGGGGGCAAGAAGACTCTATGGAAAGATGGTATTCGATGGTTTTTAAGAAGGAGTTAGAACGCAGGTATGGGATAAAGAAATTAACGCACAATCTTTGTCCTATTGAAAATACTAGTGAAAGTGAAGATCCGAATAGAAAGGGTAGGACTAAAAACATTCATAGTTGGGGGGGTCGTGACAATTCTAGTTACAGTAATGTCGATTATTTATTTGGCGTCAAAGACATTCGGAATTTCATCTCTGATGATACTTTTTTAGTTAGGGATAGTAATGGAAACAGTTTTTCTATCTATTTTGATATTGAAAATCATATTTTTGAGATTGGCAACGATCATTCTTTTCTGAGTGAACTAGAAAGTTCTTTTTCTAGTTATCGCAATTCTAGTTATATCAATAATGGATCTACGAATGAAGATTCCTTATCCAATCGTTACATGTACGATACTCAACCTAGTTGGAATAATCACATTACTGGTTGCATTGATAGTTATCTTCAGTCTCAAATCTGTGTTGATAGGTCCGTTGTAAGTGATAGTAGTGACAGTTACATTTCGAGGTGCATTTTTGATAAGCGTAAAACTAGTCGTGAAAGTGGCAGGTCGAGTATACGAACCCGCGCGAAGAGTAGTGATTTAACTCTAAGAGAAAGGTTTAGTGATCTGGATGCAACTCAAAAATATAGGCATTTGTGGGTTCAATGCGAAAATTGTTATGAATTAAATTATAAGAAACTTTTCAAATCAAAAATGAATATTTGTGAAGAATGTGGATATCATTTGAAAATGAGTAGTTCAGAAAGAATCGAGGTTTTGATTGATCCCGGTACTTGGGATCCTATGCATGAAGACATGGTCTCTCTGGATCCCATTGGATTTCATTCGGAGGAGGAACCTTATAAAGATCGTATTGATTCTTATCAAAGAAAGACAGGATTAACTGAGGCTGTTCAAACAGGCGTAGGTCAACTAAACGGTATTCCCGTAGCAATTGGGGTTATGGATTTTCAGTTTATGGGGGGTAGTATGGGATCCGTAGTCGGGGAGAAAATCACCCGTTTGGTTGAGTACGCTACCAATCAATTTCTACCTCTTATTATAGTGTGCGCTTCAGGAGGGGCACGCATGCAAGAGGGAAGTTTGAGCTTGATGCAAATGGCTAAAATATCGTCTGCCTTATATGATTATCAATTAAATAAAAAGTTATTGTATGTATCAATCCTTACATCTCCCACTACTGGTGGGGTAACAGCTAGTTTTGGTATGTTGGGAGATATTATTATTGCCGAACCAAATTCCTACATTGCATTTGCGGGTAAAAGAGTAATTGAACAAACATTGAATAAAACAGTACCCGAAGGTTCACAAGCGGCTGAATATTTATTCCAAAAGGGCTTATTCGACCTGATCGTCCCACGTAATCTTTTAAAAAGCGTTCTGGGCGAGTTATTTAAACTCCATGCCTTTTTTCCTTTGAATTCCAATTCAATCAAGTAAAGCGCACTAAGTTTAATTATTTTATTTGGAGCAAACCAAACAAGTAGTTAGCTTATCAGAATCAAAGTAACTAAGAATGGAGTTTTCTTTGGTGACCTAAGATCTAATTGTAGAAAGAATCAAAAGTTGCGGATAACTCTTTTTTTTATTATCAACAAGATAAAAAAGCGAGTTCTTCTTTTCGTGAAATTGGGCAAATAAAACGAATTTTGTCTTACGTATTACGTATATAATCCAATTAAATTCAAATATAGAATATAGAAAAATAAGTCCATTTATTTAGTTCTACATTCCTTGGACTTATTCTATATACTCACTTAGATACTTATATCTCTAATAAGAATTTTCAAATTGAATTAATTAATAATTACAATTATGAATTATAATTAGTATAAATAAAAAATACGATATTAAAAAAAAATAAGAACAGGTACAAATAGTAAATCGAGGTACCCCTTTTATGACAACTTTCAATTTTCCCTCTATTTTTGTGCCTTTAGTAGGCCTAGTATTTCCGGCAATTGCAATGGCTTCTTTATTTCTTCATGTTCAAAAAAACAAGATTGTTTAGATCTAAGGGGACACAATCTCATCCGTTTTTTTTTTTTGAAACTTAGACTTGTACCATAACACAGATATTTATTTCGGGAAATACGATAGAATGTATGATTTCCGCCGAACATAAAGGAAAAGCTCTTAGGCCTCCAGAAAATCATCTATGGGTAACTGAATTCTAGCTAGTTTCAAATAGATTAGGATCACTGGATGTTTAAAATGTAAAGTTGGCGGACCTGTATGTATATTGGGATCATATAAAGGGCATGTTATTTTATTATTTTAGATCTAACCAATTTGATGAATTACTCCTAAAGGTTCCCATCAAACTAGCACTAGTTTGATGGGAATTCATTCGGAAACAAAAAAAGTAAAGTCAAAACTATTTGGGGTATTCTTTCAATTCCAATAAAATGCAATCGGATCAAGTATGAGTTGGCGATCAGAACATATATGGATAGAACCTATAGCGGGGTCTCGAAAACTAAGTAATTTTTGCTGGGCTCTTATCGTTTTTTTAGGTTCATCGGGATTCTTATTGGTTGGAACTTCCAGTTATCTTGGTAGAAATTTGATATCTTTTGTTCCGTCTCAACAAATCATTTTTTTTCCACAAGGGATCGTGATGTCTTTCTACGGGATCGCGGGTCTCTTTATTAGTTCTTATTTGTGGTGCACAATTTCCTGGAATGTAGGTAGTGGTTATGATCGATTCGACAGAAAGGAAGGAATGGTGTGTATTTTTCGTTGGGGATTTCCTGGAAAAAATCGTCGCATATTCCTCCGATTCCTTATAAAAGATATTCAATCCGTTCGAATAGAAGTTAAAGAGGGTGTTTATGCTCGTCGTGTCCTTTATATGGACATCAGAGGCCGGGGGGCTATTCCGTTGACCCGTACTGATGAGAATTTGACTCCAAAAGAAATTGAACAAAAAGCCGCGGAATTGGCCTATTTCTTGCGCGTACCAATTGAAGTCTTTTGAGAAAAGGAACTGGGTTGAGGAACGAATGCTTTCTCAGCAGGAGGAAAAAATGCAAGAATCCTGTTTTTTCTATAACTAAGTGATACTTTAGATGTAGATAAATCATATCTTGTAAATTATTTTCTTTTTTTCAATCGACCTTTTTATCCTTTCGTTTGTGTTCTTTACTACCCAATAAAATAAATAGTGGGTTTTCTTAATAATGATAACCGACGCATTTCTGTCTTGTTTTGCCGCTCATTTTTTTGATCATCAGAATATCTTTCTTTCTCTCAATTATTCGATTCTTGACTATGGGGAATCGTTGGAATTTTTTTGAGATATTGGATATTTTGATAGAAAGGGAGTTCTTTCGTCTCAAAATCTCAAAAATATTCATTCCTTAAAGGACTTCTTTTGGTCATTCATCGAAAGGAGGCACTTGTTTTGAATTTGATGAATTGAGATATCTGGAAACATGATTTTGTATTATTTCTTCAGTCGAATTCGAAGTGGAGTCTTAGTCTACTATTTCTGTATTCTTTCTAGATTCAAACAAAATCACAAAGAAAATAGATTCATACCTTATCTAGAACTCATGTTTGAAAGAAATATTCGATCACATACAGCCGACAAATGAAGCGGGTTAATTAAAAATGCACAGGTGATAAATGGAAAAAAAGAAAGCATTCACTTCTCTTTTGTATCTTGGATCTATAGTATTTCTGCCCTGGTGGATTTCTCTCTCATTTACTAAAAGTATGGAATCTTGGGTTACTAATTGGTCGAATAGCGGGCAATCCGAAATTTTTTTGAATGATATTCAAGAAAAAAGTATTCTAGAAAAGTTCATAGAATTAGAGGAAATCCTCTTCTTGGAAGAAATGATCAAGGAATACTCAGAGACACATCTACAAAAGATTCCTATAGAAATCCACAAAGAAACGATCCAATTAATCAAGATACATAATGAGGATCGTATCCATACAATTTTGCACTTCTCGACAAATATAATCTGTTTTGTTATTCTAAGCGGTTATTCCATTTTAGGTAATGAAGAACTTGTTATTCTTAATTCTTGGGCTCAGGAATTCCTATATAACTTAAGTGATACAGTAAAAGCTTTTTCGATTCTTTTATTAACCGATTTATGTATCGGATTTCATTCACCCCACGGTTGGGAACTAATGATTGGTTCTGTCTACAAAGATTTTGGATTTGGTCATAATGATCAAATTATATCTGGTCTTGTTTCCACTTTTCCAGTTATTCTCGATACTATTTTTAAATATTGGATTTTTCGTTATTTAAATCGTGTATCTCCGTCACTTGTAGTTATTTATCATTCAATGAATGATTGATAAATGATCCAACGGTATTAATCCAATTCGAATGTTTCTTACTTTTTAGTTCTACATAAGTATTAAAAACGTTCTATACAGGGGGTTTTCATACTATTTTCATACTATAGTATTCTATATAGTATTCTAGTAAAATGATTCCAATAAATAGCAGAATCGTGGATAGGGAACTATACTAACGACCTACCCAACTTATTGTAGAAATTTTCGGATCAATGATTAGACCATGCAAACTAGAAATACTTTTACTTGGGTAAAGGAACATATTACACGATCTCTTTCTGTATCGCTCATGATATATATCATAACTGGGGCATCCATTTCAAGTGCATATCCCATTTTTGCGCAGCAGGGTTATGAAAATCCACGAGAAGCAACTGGGCGTATTGTATGTGCCAATTGCCATTTAGCTAATAAACCCGTGGATATTGAGGTTCCACAAGCGGTACTTCCCGATACTGTATTTGAGGCAGTTGTTCGAATTCCTTATGATAAGCAAGTGAAACAAGTTCTTGCTAATGGTAAGAGAGGGGGTTTGAACGTGGGGGCTGTTCTTATTTTACCGGAGGGGTTTGAATTAGCTCCTTCCGATCGTATTTCTCCCGAGATGAAAGAAAAGATAGGCAATTTGTCTTTTCAGAGCTATCGCCCTAATAAAAAAAATATTCTTGTGATAGGACCTGTCCCTGGTCAGAAATATAGTGAAATCACCTTTCCTATTCTTTCCCCCGACCCCGCTACTAAGAAAGATGTTCACTTCTTAAAATATCCTATATACGTAGGGGGGAATAGGGGAAGGGGTCAGATTTATCCCGACGGAAGCAAGAGTAACAATACAGTTTATAATGCTACAGGGGCGGGTATAATAAGTAAAATCATACGAAAAGAAAAAGGGGGGTATGAAATAACCATAACAGATCCGTCGGATGGACGTCAGGTGGTTGATATTATCCCGCCAGGACCAGAAGTTCTTGTTTCAGAGGGCGAATCCATCAAATTTGATCAACCATTAACGAGTAATCCTAATGTGGGGGGATTTGGTCAGGGAGATGCAGAAATAGTACTTCAAGACCCATTACGTGTCCAAGGTCTTTTGGTCTTCTTGGCATCTGTTATTTTGGCACAAATCTTTTTGGTTCTTAAAAAGAAACAGTTCGAGAAGGTTCAATTGGCCGAAATGAATTTCTAGGCTCGCGAATTTATCGACATCAGGTTCATAAAAAGAACAAAATTTTTGTTGTCAATTATGTATGATAAAAAAAATAAATTCCGAAAACTCGTTTATTTACCTGCTCTTTTTCTACGAGCTTCGGGGAATCCCCATTGAATTGATAGGGCTATGTTAGATTTCAATGTAATAAGATGGATCCATTTTATTACATTGAAATCTTAGAAATAGAATAAAATTGGGACAGATATTAGCATAAGTAAGCGGGTAATAGAATGAACTAGAAATGTGGGGAACAAATAATTCTAGGAGGCATTATTTGCCTTCCTAGTCTTCGACACAAGAAAAGGAGTTTTCTACACCCCGTTCTTGTGTCGAAAGAGTAATGATTTTTGATCCTGTTCGTCAAATCGTAAAAAATTCCTAGTCTTGGTTTTTATTTTC